>JAPMOR010079532.1:0-60216 GCA_026543865.1 Argiope aurantia | reverse complement strand
ATATTATTTTCTCGTGTACAAAAAGAAATGTATTGTAATTGCCAAGAATTCTGATTCACGGATCTCCACCTTTCAGACCTTCCTGGGGTCGAAACTTTTTTTTAAATCATATTTGTCCTTTGAACATGATAGCATTTAAAATACATTGAGTTAAAACAATGAAATTCAATATGTCCTCAGATCAAATCTTTTTCAAATTTCTTTCAAAACTTGTAGGCAATCCTTAGAAAAGAGGTATGTCTGTCAATTGATTTATCCATATGCGTTTGAACGATATTGCTTAAAAATGAATATAGCTATTTGGATGAAATTTAGTATATAGATTTACAATTAGAATTGTAGAAATATATTAAATTTATTGCCAAATATGTCAAGAGTGGAATTAGTTGCCTGTCTGTATATACATGTGTGTCAACGCGATGACTCAATAACAAAAAATTAAATATAAAAAATAATTAGGGATCATTTTAGCATTCAAAATTTTAGATATGCGTTAAAGTGTGGAACCAATCTGCAGGAAAGAAGGCTTAAACTGCTTACCCATTTTTAATCAATTAATTAATTTTTCTTCATTTTCTTTACATTTCTATGCGTAATGAAGAATAAGATTCTCCGAAATGCGTCATTACATGTGGTTTAAAGTAATGATGAAGGACTTTCATGCTCGCGAGAGAGTTTTACACCCCTTACCCTATACTTCCCCATCCCCGATTCATGTTCAAAGGACATAGAGAAGAATAGGAAAAGAGCAGAAAAGAAGGACTAGATTGTCTAAGCTTATGGAGGAAAAAAAACGAATTTCGAGATATATGAATTTAGGACTGTTTAATCTCTATTTAACATCAAACCCTTTCACAATAGTATCGAACAAAATGTTCTAAGCTAATAGGCATAGAACATTTTATGAAGTATAGGCAAATTCTTTTGCCCTTTCAGATTTTCGTTAAAAAGATCCTTTAAAAAAAACAGCTTCAACAAGTGTGCCTACAAAATTGAACTTAAATTTATTCATACATTTCCAGAAAACTTCCAAGTCAACTATATTCATTCCATAGGAAATACAGTGAAGAGATGGAATATTTTATTATCAAAAACTATCATAAAATATAAAAAAAAATCATAAATTAGATACTCATTTTTGAATATAAAAACTTGAATATTTTTAATTAAAACAGGAAACTTAAGAAAACAACCAATTCAAAACTTTGCATTTTTTTCCCGCTCAGGTAGGTAATTTCCGAGCAATAAATTTCTCAAACATTTTCCCTTATTCTACCATATGAAATTTTCTAGACTATAGAAAAGTTTCCTGTTCTGAATATTTTTCTTTATGATTCTTCCTATAGATAATGAAGTAATTTTGTTAAATATAAGGAATAATTTTCATCATGAACAGAAAAAGAATAAAATTTCATTAAACACAAATTTTACCACTTTTCAAGACTTTAAGACAAAAAATTACCAGTAAAATTACCAGTAACTCTTATGTTTACACTAATAAATATTTCAAAGATACGACGAACTCCCTGGTTATTCATATTTATTCAGTGCATTCCATTATTTTCTTATACTTTAAGATCATTCAATTACTGAAAGTAGTTATGTAATTAAAAAGAGTGAATTCAAGAAAAGGGCATTTTTGTATTAAATTGTATACTAGAGTCTTCTGGGCCCGGAAAGCCGACTATATTTTCATTCTTTTATTTAATACGCTTTTTCCATACAAAGCAAACAATTTTTTTTAAGCTAAAAGTTTCCATGAAGCCATGTAAGTAATAACCTATAAACTGAACTCAAAAGAATTTTTTTTTCTTATAACATACTTGAATATATTTTTCTTTTCATAACAAAGAATGTTCTTTATCTGTCATATGAAAGATATCCTTTATGTAAGGGAACTTCATATAAAGTTTCTTAACGTTTTTTTTTTTTTTTTTTTTTTTTTTTGTACGGAGAAAATTGTTATTATGTTTAGTACTCGTATATTTACTTTAAGGCACTTTGTCTAAGTACTTTTTGTAATTTCAAAAATAAATAAATAAATAAATAATTGGAATTAATGCTGTATAATATTATTGTTATATAACCATAATTAGTATTACATAGCCATAATATTAATTATGGCGATTTTCTTCTTTAAAGATATTATTTGTTGCTTTGAGAGTAAATAAATGTATGAAAGACACGTCCCCCCCGTTTCATTTTTCTAATTGAATTATATTATTATATTTTCTTGCAATAAACTGGAATACAAAATCTCTGCTTTCATCGATTCTTGCACTATTTTGAATCATTATTACATATATTCCATTGCCACCTTATTATTCACTAATAAAAACATTTTTAATTAAAAAGAGGATTTCTTCAAACCAAATGAGCATTTCCCTTTAGATGATTTGTCTTTGCATGGAATTATCGCATTTTCACACTTTTAAGCAGCAAACAAGTCTTTCATCAATATTATAATTTAATTAAAAAATGCATAGATTCTTAAATGAATCAAAGCACAAAGCATTCTCAAAATAATAGATATCATTTAATTAGATAGTGTAGAAGTGTTATAAGGTGTTTAGAGTTTTAGAACAACAAATCCCTTTTTCCTAAAGTATTCATAGGAAACATTTTTAAGATGAATGGAAGGTGATAGCTTATTTTGTATTTTGAAAAGTAAATTTCTGTTCTGAGGTTATTTCGCATTAATAAAACTAGATTATACATTTATTTCAGGTTTTTTTGGTAAAAACAAAGTAATATAAAAAAATACTCAATTTCTACTTTTTCCTAGATAATAGCGTCTAGTACGTACATAACTATATTGATTCTTTTAATTAATAAATGTTTGAAAACCGTTTAGGATTTTTGATAACATGCACGTATTAAACGTAGCACTAAATCCTAAATTAAACAAAAAAAAATAACGGATAAAGCAATCATGCATATATAAAATTCTCATCTAAAAGCGTGCTCTTATTAAAAGGTGTCCCAAAATTAACGCAAGATTTGAATTTGTCGCCATTCGTGCAGTAAAATATTGGCAACCCTATTAAAAAATCCATTGACAGCTGATAGCTTAAGGTTAGTACATATGGCAAGTTACGCGATAGAACACAGTATTTATCGCGCAACGCTCCATTTTTAGAAAGCAAGATTTACGCAGGATTTGAATTAAATAAAAAACACAGTTCTTTTCTTTAAATTGTTATATTTTTTATTGAATCGTTAAGTACACAGGATAGGGTTATGTATGAAATAATACATAGGGCAAATGGTCTCCACGGCTTTGCTGGCACATATGCACTATTTTGTCGAAATTTTCCATGGCCATTTTGCATAAATGTGGCTGCATTTCTTAGACGCAGCGTTGAATTTCCTCTTTCAATGCACGCGTGCTTGTGTGTTTGTTGACACAAACCTTTGACAGCAAATAACCCCATAAAAAGAAATCCAATGGTATTAAATCACATGATTTAGAGGGGCAATTCTCAAATTTCCTAAATGAAGCCGCCAGACTTTCATTATTTTTTGAAATTTTGTTCAACAATGAAAACACACTGTTCTATCGCTACTTCCAATTTTACTAACTTTTACTTGTACTAACCCTAAACTATCAGCTGTCAAATGGTTATTTTTAATAGGGATGCCAACACTTTATTGCTCAAATGGTGGCAAATTCAAATATTACGTTAATTTTCGGACATCCTTCATATCTAACATACAAGATTTAAATAAGAACAACCTTCATAAATATTTAAAAATCATGCTAATATGTGAGAATCCTTCCTAATTATTTCTGAAATCTATAATTTTTGATAAAACTCATTCTAAATTTTACAATATCAATCTTTACATTTTTCAGTTATTATTTAAATTTTTCATTGGATCTAAGAAAATGAAACAATATTCCTGTCGTTAACACAACAAATTCAAATTAGAAATTTCTTTTCATTTCTTTGTTGTTTTTAATTGCAAATCTCAAAACCAAACATCACTTGGTATTTTCCAATTATCAATTATTTATTTCCACTGAAGCAGATGATTCCACTTCATTAAAGAAACTTTGCATAGCTTCACACCTGAGCAAAACGCCACAGTGTTAATAAACCAACTTCAACGGATGTGAAGGAATTCTGCAGTAAAAAAAAAAAGGTAACACAAGAGCTACCTTATTTAAAATCGGTTCCAGCTCCATAACGCCCGAATTGTTCCTCCCAGACTTTTTCCAGAGCAATTTCCATTTAAATAAGCAAAGTTTTCCAACAAGTAATAATTTTCGGTCTCCAGCTCTGCGTTGAAACTGGATACTGCTTTTTTCTTCATCAGTATCAAGAATATCGACCAAGAGAAAATTCTTCGATAATCTTTAATGAGTCCCTAGAGGGGAAATGCTGGAGAAAACAAAACGTTGCTCTTTGTTTGATTAAAAGGGGAAATATCCGCGCACATCCATGATGGAGTGTCTAATATCTGCCCGGTCCATTTGGTGAAACATAGCGTGTTTTTGCACTTTCTAACAGTGTATTTAGGAGCTAGTGCGTAAGCATATCGATATTATAGATTACTTTTTTTCTTCTTCTTCTTCTTCTAGATATCTACTTTTATCTCAAATGAATAAGAAATGGTATATTTTGTTTTAACATAAAATAAAAAATTACAGCAAACAAAAGCGTCATTGGGCTTTTAAGCTTAAATGGAAATATTTTGATTATGACTATCCGCTTCAAGCATTTTTAGTAGATAATGTATCTCTTAAGAATGGCAGCAGGCTGTAATAAAATATCACAAATATATATAAAAAGTAATTTTAAACATTATCTAGATGAATTTAAATACAACCATTCATTGCAAATGCCAAGTTATTTTCTTTCAACAATGCATAGATTTAAAGGAAAAAATTAAATCTCTTTACCTATAAAAACTCTTAGTTAAGAAGTTTAAACAACAAAGAATTTTAAGTTAACAATTTATGCTCCCTGAAATCAATTACGTATGCATAAAATGGGCTATAGAATTTGTAGTAAGCAATTTTTTTCTTCTTGTTCTTTATCTTCATGTATCTCTTATGGAGCAAATTAATTTCATACTATTATTCCACCTTAAACAGGAAAAGTACTACAAACAAAGGTTAACTGTGTTAATAAAGGAGATCCTTCCATGTTACATAACAAAGATGCAAGTCATTTAACATTTAACTGAATGTTGTTTTACTTTCTTTAGTTGGAGTGACCTGGTGGTAAGGTCTCGAGGGTTAAAGGTCGAGAGTCGATACACTAAAGAACTGTTTTGTAAGCAGTCAAGGTGAACGCAAAGTCTAATTGGGTCAAGCGCCCTACTGCTGATGTGGTTTGAGACCACTGAGAGGAAATGCAAATTCAGATGTCGTCCTCGTTATCTGATCTTGGTTCAAACGAACGAGATCCGTTCCAAAATATCACTAATGCTGTTTTAAAACGGGGCTTCAATGTAACTGCATGTCTGCGATATGAGCAATGGATCAAAAAATATTTTCCTGTTTAGCGTGTATCACGTGGGTTTGAACTTATTCCATTCCGTTCTTTACATGGACTAAAAAGATGGGAAGTGATGGTTTTGTGCTAAATATCTGTTGTATCAATAGAATATTGCAGATTCAAGGCCTGTTTCCAAGAAATAACCAAGAATGATTGATGGTATAAACACTCGACATACCAGGTTTTAATTTCTTCCATTGTAATGTGGAAGTTTGGAAAAGGAATGCCGTTTTATATGTCATACTCATTATCTGATCATCTCAAAATAGACGATCATCCCCTAGTCTAAATCCATTCCAAAATAGCTCCTCGAAACAGGATAACAGTTTAACTAAAATAAGTTAAATAAAAAAATGAAAGTCAGTATCAAAAAGGAAAATTCCAATCTTCAACTCAACCAGAAATTTTTCAAAGTAGCATATTATGAAATATAAGAGATATAAACTCTGTTTATAAACAAAAATATGGATAACTTATTTCTTCGACACAAACAATTCAAAACGCTTATTATAAGCAGATAAGAAAAAAAGGTTTTCAGCCATTGCGTTAAGCTCATATCCGTGTAAAAAATACCCCTAAATCAAAACTAAAACTTCTTTAGTTCAATTCTTTTTATTCATCTTAAGACCTCAATCCTTTTTTATTCATCTAACAACTCTTTAAAGTCATTAATCACACATTCTTTAGCTTTAACCGGCATTAGAAATCTATAACAGTAATGAGAATTCCCTAAATTCTCCATAGTTACGTCCTGCCTTTTATTCTAGCAATATAAAGTTAGAAGTTCCTAAGTACTTGGAACCGCCTTGCAACTTCTATTCGACGACTTCATTTGCATCCATTAGAAATCTTCGCATTTGCCTGGCGACGATTAGTAGTTAAATTTAAACTTTGGATTTTGACTGAGAAGAAATTCAAATACAAGTTTCAAACAAGATTTGGTTTGGGGAGTCGTCGTCTAAGAGAGAGTCTGAAGTCTGCCGGTAAGCCAGACGGGGGACGATGATTTGTTTTAAATGCATCGAACGTTTCCTTACGGTACACCTGGAAAAATATCGAACTGTAATGGACTTCGAATGGCAGAAGAATGTTTACTACGATTGTAACTGTACGATACGACACAATAAGATACGATCACTATATGATAGGATTAGTAAAATGTGTTTGCATACATATAAAACATTATATATTTTTATTAAACTACTAGCCGCCTTTGGCGACCAGCTGGTTCGCAAATCTTAATGTTCGATTAAATTTTAATAACTAATTTTACACAATTCCTACTTTAATAGATTCTTCATCAAAATATTTTAAAATTTCAAATTTTAATTGTCATATAATTTACTCATAATATTATAAAAGCCTTCAGTCATAACGTAATATGTATATCTCTAATTTTCTGTTAGCTCCTGTAGAATTTATGCTTTAAATTAAAGTGGAAAGAATTAATCTGCAATTAATATAATAATATTTTTTACTGAAACAAAGCATTTTTTATAGTATGATTACTGATAACAGAGTCACTGAGCGTTTAAACTTTATGGGTACTAAAGAATATCTTTCTTAATTTATGTAATATCTCAAGAATTTGTCAACAAAATTTTCTCAGATTCATCATGAACAGATCGATTAATTAACAATGTTTAATTTTAAATGCATCAAACACAAAGAAAATAAAATGAAAAGTTTAAAATAATCGGTCGAAAACAGGTTTAAAAAAACTACTTAATAAACGATGTACTTAAAACTATAAGCATATACAAAAAATATATAACTAACATAAATACAATTTAATTACAAAAGCATGCAACTAACCTAAAAATAATTTAAATCAAGAACCATCCGTTGATAATATTGTCAACAATCAGAACACAATGCGCATGCGTGAATTTTCAACTCCAGTTACGGTAACGCAAATGCATGAATTTTTCTACGCCAGTTGGGGTAACGCTATGCAGATTAGACATTTTTAATTTCCTTTATTCTGTTTTATTTTAATTCAAAAGTACTTCAGAATGAATCTGAAAGATCGATTAATTAACAATGTTTAATTTTAAATGCACCAAACATTAAGAAAATAAACAGAATCGTTTGAAATAATCGGCCGAAAAATCTTAAGCCTAGTCTCATTACTGATGGGAAAAAAAAACTGAAGCCTTACTCATTTGGCGGTGAGGAAAATGAAAAGATTTTTTTGGCGGGAAAGTTAATTTTTAATTAATAATTAAAATTCTAATTAAAAATTCAAAAAAAGGACCCCAGGTGCGCATTTCCGACCTCTAAGGTATACATGTACCAAATTTGGTAGCTGTAGGTCAAAGACCTGGCCTGTAGAGAGCCAACACACACACACACATTGAGCCTTATTTATAAATATAGATTATTTACTTAAAACATTATATATTTTTCTTATACTATTATTTAATTAAAACATTATATACTTTTTAGAATAATATTGATTGTGATAAACATCATCATTCATTTCATCGATAAATAGCAATATTAAATGAATAATAAAGTAAATCATTTTAAAAATATGTAATAATTAGATAATAATATAATGGGTCATATTTTAATTATTTCAATGAATCAATTATTAATTTGATTAATTTTAGAAATAAACATAACGCTTCATAAAATATTTCTTAACTTATTATTTTTTTTTCAAAATTTTAGATAATTATAAATTCAATAATAATGTAATAAATAGTACGTTTTTAGAAATTATTGTATTTTCGTTTGATATTATTTTTTTAAAACTGAGCATTATATTTAGATCAATTACATTATAACAAGTTTCTTTGAAAAAATGTATTTTTCCACATCAGTGTTGAATACAAATTTTATTTTTCATATGAAAGTTACCTTTCTAATTTTGACAAAATTAAGCTTTACAAAATTTCTTATTTAAATCTCTATCAAAAAATTATAATATTTTGGTGTTTTCCGTTCTTTAAATTCATCCAAAAAAAAGTTTAACGTGCATGGATATCAAATTGTATCACGAATTTCCTGAAATTTGTCTTTTTTTTCCTCCACACTTTTTTTTTTTTCGTTTACATTCCATTTAGATTTCTGATGGAATACTGGTTTAATTAAATTAAACTCTTGGAGAAAATGCAGTATCTACTTTCATGTTGAGAATTTAAAGATTACCGGTTGTTTTTGTTTTTTTTACTATCTAATAAGATGACACGTTCTATTTTGGGAATATTTTCTTATTTTTATTCAAATGGAAATCCATTGAATACTTGATTTAGCTATGTATTCAAAGTAATTTTAATATCGAATTATAATCGCTTTGAATGTTTTATTTTTTGCTTACAACTATCAAATTCGATGAATCGATGTACGAATGGCACTCGGGCAAAGCAGTTAAGTGGTTAATCCTACTCTAGTTTTCAGACACTTTTAGATCTCTACAAAAAGAATGTTCTATTGAGAATCTTTTTGTAAATAAAACAGAACATTCGAAAGATGTTATTTTACATGTTTAATTCACTACTTCAAAAGTTCAACAAAAACACAAAAGTAACAAAAAATTTATTCTAGAAGATTTTTTAAATGAGTACACTTTTTAAAAAAAACAAGACTTTGCTTAAATTTGTATGATCATGAAGCCAATAACTTGGTCATTCCCTCGCTTCCCATTTAATGCTGATAATCCTTCCCTTAGCATATTTACATCATCATAATTAACAAGAATATCCTGCCTTTGCATATTTACACCATCACAACTTTAATTAAAGATAATTACTATCCCATTTCACCATTTCTTTACTAAATGGAAGAATAGGAACTTATTACATAGTTATGTGAAAAAAATTATAACCTCATCATAAATAGAATACACTAGTTCATGAAATATTATCAGTAAATTAATTATGTGGTTTTGAATAAAGAATTATGCTATCCTGTGCAATTTCTTTTATCATCATCCTAAACAATTTTTGTCTATTTGCAGAATACCGAAATCATATTTTTTGTCTTCATGTAAAAAACGTAAACGAAGAGGAATTACATTCATTCATTTCTACGACAAAACTTTTTTCCTATTTTTGTAATATTTTTTACTTATAATAGACAAAAAAAAATGTTAATGCATTTTTCTTTTCCTAACTGCGTTAAGCGTGACCATACAATAATCAAATCAATTTCAAAAGCACGCTATTATACTCATTTTCATATAAGACCGCTAATAATTTTTTTCAATTATGCAACTATGATTAAAAATGCAGGGTGGTTATAATTAAAGTTCCACTTTGAAATGATCAAAAAAGGAAAACTACTGGACCAAATGTTATCAAACTTGGTAATAATTTAAAGAAGGTCATGAAAATTTCTTTTCCGCCAAAAAAAGTTCAAAAACTCATAAGTAGGAGTGAAATGACGCTGTATGCAATATTGTTAAACAAAATAAGACATGAAAACATAGGTTTAAAATGTGTTTAATCATTTCAGAAGCGAGTCACAAAGCATGTTCGATGTATGTTATCTCAAAAACACTGTTTATGGTGATAATTAAACAATTTGGCGGAACTGAAAGTTGCGGTACTTCGACATGTGCGTAACTTTCCTCCTGATATGCTAAGAGCTACTGTCGAGAATGCAGCAATGCGATTTAACTTGCTTTCAGAAAATGGTGGATGTCACGTTCAACAGGCTTTGTAACACGTTTCAGAAACGATTAAACATAATTTTAAACCGATGTCTTCACGTCCTATTTTATTTAAACCTATTTTGCTTAACAATATTGCATGCAGCGCCCTTTATGCTCTAGTGTTGAGTTTTTGAACTTTTTTTTTTTGGCAGAAAAGTAATTTCCATGACCTCTTTTAAAATATTATCAAATTTGATAACATTTGGTCCAGTAGTTTTCCTTTTACGACCATTTCAAAGTGGAAATTTAATTATAACAGCCCTGAATTTTATAAAATGACGATATGCTTTAAATAAAGATTTAAACAGTTAAGATGATTTAGACAATTTTAAAGGTTACGAAAGTGATATTAACATACTTCGTCACTAGTTTTGAAATATGCCAAAGAATTCTGCATAAAGTTGAAAACGCACTCACAAGAAAAACTAAAATTCACAAGACAATGTTTCAAGAAACATCGCACAGAATATATCGGTAACAGCCTATTTTATGCTTCCGTGAGCATCTCTTCCATTAATGCATCTCATTTATACTGTCACTTTTGCTATTTAGTCATGAACAAGGAATGAAGGCGAAATTTTGTGTGAAACTTAACAAATATGCCACAGAGAAGTTTCAGACATATCATCAGCTGTTTCTTTGAAGCATCATCTTCCTCATGCTTCAATTAATTGAAGATGCATAAATTGGCACAAAGACATTGCACGTATAGCAAATATATGCAATGACGCACTGAGTGTTTTGAGTGCTACGTAATCTTCAAGAGAGCAAGATACGTAGGATTAATCATTGAAGATGACGGCGTATCTGTCTTGTAGATAATGCATGAATCCCAAGTACTTGAACACTACTAAAAATTGGAACACATGACATTTTCCAGAAGCTTAGAAATACTAGAAATATTATATCACTGTGCTAAGAGACTATTTTGGAAGTGGCAATGCTTCGCATTAATAAAGCAGTTTCTTGAAAACGGAACAGTTTCGTCTAATTTTTTTTTAACTTTTTGTATAATTAAGCGAACGCTGTTCACTGTTCTTAATAGATTTACATCGGTACCATATTATACTGTAAAACTATTTTTTTAAATACTGTAGCATTGATTCTTGAAAGGCTTCGCGAAATAGTCCTACACCGGAATATGATATTTAAAAAAGTCAGCCTTTTATGTCTTTTCCTCTGATAGAGTAAACTAACGAATTAGAATCTGAAAGTTCAATCAAATAGCTTAGATTTTTCAAAAACTTTTACATACCCTATTTATATTTAAAAATGTTCTTTTATAATTACTCTTCTTGCATTCTTTTTTAGATGTTTATTTCAGAAGATATATTAAAACACATTTCCGCTTTCTTAGCTAAAATATAATTTTCACTCACATACAACCTACTGATTTGAATGTTACTGGGTGGCCATTTTGTAAGAAGCATATTAATACTCGTTTCAGATGTTCTAGCATTAACCAGGTCCCGATGGAATTGGCTGATAAATGTGTGATTGCTGCTACGCGCAGACATACACATATATTATGTTCGACGATATTGCTTTTAAATCCCTCTGGAATATGAAACGTTAGATCTTTGATCAAGTAGACCAGAACAGGTATTTAGAGGCAATGGACTTTGATTTATGTTTATATTATGATGTGTATAAATCTGTCACTGTTCTTGTTAAACCAAATTGTTCATCAAAATATATTTCACTTAGAAAATAGCAAAATGGCATTAAAAAATTCTTGAAGTAATCTCATTTGTAGACAGCATGCATTTGTTAAAATTTAATTATTAAAACGATTTCAATTTTAAAAAAGATCAAAATATATTATGTTTATTAATTAGATTATTCTTACGACTTCCTTTTTATTGTTCTATGTGTGTTCGGTTTTATGTTCAATGTTCACTTTTTATTGATAGCTTAACTAACTATTATTTTTATATTATAAAATATTGAAAAGAACGTTGATTCAAATTCAAGCTTTAACAACAATAATTAATCTTTTATCCATATATGAACAATTTTGTAAATCAAAATTTTGTAAAACATCATACTGATTTTTCATATTATTAAATTTAATATTGTTTGAATTTACTCTTGACACAAATTGAAAGCTTTTTAACTAACAAGTTATGCTTCGCATCTTTTCCGGTGTTCCAAAACTGGCCAAAATCAACAAAAAATTTTTCACATATTATTAAAAAGAGGATAAAGAATATTGTCAACTATACAAGGAGCAAAAATTGATTCAGTATTTAATTAATAAGAAATTAAATAAAATGTTTCAATTTTTCTGCAATTTTCTGTATTTTCTGATTAAATTATCCCACGAGAAATGCTTTTAATGCAGCTGAAAATTGAAAACTGATACCATTTATCTTTCCGTGCAAGTTTTTTAAAATTTTATTAATACTTAAAAATTGATAAATAATTGAATTGATGTAAACGGTCTAAAACAATGTAATTAATGGATACTCCGTTACTAAGCATTATGAGGCTTAGAACCATTTTACCTTAAGCTTAGATGGGTTGCTCTTCGGCGACCCCATCAAATTTCCTTCATGAACTCTGGCTAAGTCGGGGTAAGAAAATTATATTACCTTAAGTTTTCTATAATTCTGATTTATTTTTAAATATTCTTACTAGCTATAAAAATTATGAATATTATTTAATTGGATGAAAAACATTATCATAAAAAAATCTACGGTTATTTTTACGTTCATCATCTACGAATATATGTATAGAGAGATAGATAAATAGATAGATAGATTAAAATTATGTTTCTTATACAAATATATTGTTGTTTTGTATAATCCTGAAAAAATTTCACTCATTTCATCTTTGAAACAAAAGAACAAAAGAAAGATTACTACCAGCTTTCAAATCCCCAAAGTTAATTAAAATTTCAATTAATTACAAATCATTCAAGATTTGGGAGGGAGGGTTCGTGCATCACTTGAAAAAGACATTTTTACACTGTATTAAAAGATCTTTTTCATGACATAAATTTCAATATTATGAAATGAAATAGTCAAGAAATTTTGAAAATTCTGAGAACGTTTTATAAAACTGCTAGTTGACTATTTAAAAGGTGATAGTTTCTCAGATAAATAAAATAGTTTCTTGAAAACAGTGGTAGTCTCCAAACATTTTTGTCCACTGATGTGCAAACATTTTAATAAATTATTCAAATTAAATTTTATACACAATTCACCATGACACTTTTTTTATTATTGAAATATATATATAAAGAATTGTTGCCAGAACTGCTTAGAAGATATCTAGAGCATAATTGCAATAAATTTAAAGCAGACGATAATTAACTTTTATCATTTTCTCTGACTTTGGTTCCTTTTCAATTTTCATTCTTTTTATTAATGACGATTGTCTATTTAATTTATTACTTCTTATATATATATATATATGAAATTTTTCAGTATTTCAGAAATATGTATGTTTTTATAAAAAAAATATAACAATAAATTATAAGGAATTTTTGGCGAATTTTAAATATTACCTGGTTCAAAAGAATTCTCATTTTGATTAAAAAACGCTTCAGAAGCTGGAAAGGTATTTACGTATTATAATATTTTATGCAGAAGTAATTTTTATAGTAAAAATATGAGACATAAAGATATTTCGGTCTTGAATAACGTATCCAACTACACTCTATATAATGTTTGATATTTCCCAATTGTGCAAATCTGATTACAGCTTGATTTTCACTTTTCAAAAATCTTTTTTCTGCAAATAATAAAGAAAAATTCAGAATTTCCAATTTTGAAATAAATAAACTTTAGAGAATAGAAATGCAGCGGAGAAATTTTTTCCCTTGATATTTTAATACGTATTTTAATATTTTTTTTAAATTACCAAAAATTTTCTATTTTACTTTTCTAATTGCAGTGATAAATTCAATTTCAATTTTAAAGTTATTAGCGCAATTTAATGAATTTTAAATTACAATTACTGATTTTTGAGAATTTTTTTTTATTCTTATATGCATAATCTTGAGACCTTAATTAATTTTGCGTATTGATTTAATTCTTTTAATGGGCACCAAATTTGACTTTAACTATCTGTGACAACAAAATTTAATTTGTTTCTAGAATTTATGTTATTATAAAAATTTAAAACGAATTTAATAACAAATATTAATATTTTTAATGTTGAAAAACAGAAATTTTTATTGCAATGGTTTTTATCTTTTAATTTTTATTTATATATCATTATCATAAATTATATTAATGCTGGATATCAACTTATTTCGCAAATTTACTAAAAGATGGCACCACTAGTATAGCATCAAAATATGAATAAGTTAATTAATTAACATATAACTCAGCTCTGTGATTATTAAAATATTGTATTATCATAATCATACATAAATGAATAAAATTTCAAAATTATAGCAGATTAATAATAGAAAATTTGGATTTAAAATTAAACCTTCAATAGTTTCACACAAGACAAGGTTATGTTAAATTAATTTTTTAAAAAACGGTTAATATTATCAAATTATTAGAGATTCATTAGAGATAAATTTCAATGATCAATATATTTGCTGATATCGGGAAAAATTTCAATCTTCTGACTTTGTGGAAAATAATCTTAGAACGCAATTAAGCATATTAGAATTAGCGAAGAAACTTTAAATTTCATAAACTATATTTTCTTTAAATCATATGAAGACTAATCAGTCCGGAACATAATTAATTATCAAGCCAAACCTCGAAAATTTCATATTTTATAATCTGAATCTTAAATTCTAAGCTCTAATGTTACAAGACCACTTCGTCATAGCTTTAAAGTCTATTTTAAGCTTTACAAAACATACTGTTCGCTATAAGTATAAAGGATTTAAGATTAATATTTTAATATTATTAGCAGAATATTTTATATCTTGATTGTAATCTGCAAAAAATGGGGAATAAAAGTTTGCTAATAAAAGTTCCCCTCAAACACCATTAAAAATTTTCAATATCGTTTAGTGAAAAGTGTAAATCAATTTACATAATTTCATAGGGCACATAATTTTTATATCACCTACTTAATTCTAAATATTCCTTTCGTATTTCTGTCTTAAGAGACTATGTAATTACAAAATTTATATATTATATTTTTTATTGTGCCCCTTTATTGTAAACTGATTATAATTTTTAATGAAAATGAACTAAAGTTTCAATAATTCTTGAAACATGCATTATGCGTCTTTAAATAATTTTCGTCTCGAAAAATTATAGAAGATATTCATTTTTTTTATCTTGGAAATTAATAATAAGTTTTTAAAAAGTTGTGATTTTAATAAAGCATACGATTTAGTGAATAAATGTAGAAAAAAAGCAGATGCATATATTTTGATTAGCATTTGATTAATTTTATCTTGTAAAATCAAATTCTTCAATTCATAAATAGTCTGGAAGAATATTTTAGCACAAAGATTATAAACTATTTTTAATTTATTGGATATTAAACTGTCATATAAATGTCTATTGTAACTATAATTTACCTTAAAATATGATCTGTCCTTAATAGAATGATATTTCAACATAAATGCAACCAAATATAAAAAAGTTAAATTATACCACTTGAATTAAATCCCTAAAATAAAAGATGAACTACTATAATTCGTGCTTCTACTAATAATAAAAATGTGTGTGTGCGTGTGTGTGTGTGTGTGTGTACGTGCGTGTATTGATAGTCTACAGGTTAGACTGTTGGACTTAGAGTTACCAAATTTAGAAAATATATCCTTTGAAGAGTGTAAATGTTCAAAAAATTTTATCTCGGGAGTCGTTTCCGAGATAACTTCACAAAATATAGCAAGACAAAAATCATCATCTTAAATTTTAAAAAAATCTTAAAATTCGAAAAGAAAAATATTATTTTAATGTTAGATGTCAAATAATCTTCATTGTTGCATTTAAAATTTCCTATTTTTTTCCATTTTTGATTATTAAGATATGTAGATTCGGCTTATTTTCTTATCTTAAACAAATTTAATGGCATACTTTTTAGTAAAATTTTTTATATTTTGTTTTGCTTTCAATTAAAATGTAATTTCAGAAGGAAGCAATGATGAATTTTTTTTTTAATTTACCCGTTTTTAAACACTGTTATTCTTTTTACTCCTTCCTGTTATATAATTGGAAATTTAAATATATTGACAGATAATTAGAGAAATGCATAAATGGACGAATGTTTCTAAAATAGCATAAGATATATTTCTCTCAAAATTTGAATTACAAAAAAAAAAAATGTGAAGAATTTAGTAAAAAAAGCCAAGTTATACTAAATAATTAATTGAAAATTTTCGCAGCATATAATCTCTTGAACCAACAGGTCATCAAAGGCTACTTGTAATTACCGACAAAAATTTGTATATATTATTTTTACATGCAGAAATTTTAGGTAGTAATAAAAAAAGTGTTAAGTTAAATTTAAAAATGATAATTTGTCATCTTGAATTCATTAGGAGAAAAGATAATCGAAATCTATAAAAAATTCTATTCATTTTTTGGTATTCGTTATATAATCATTTCCGTTTATTCTTAGAAATAGAAATTATTATAATGAGACACCTACAAGAAAATCTTTGAATGAAATATCTCATTTCTTTTTCGTCGATGAATAGAAACTTTTGAGATGAATACATCACTTTTTAATTTATAATAAAACCATTCAGATCGCGAAAGTTTTCTCTGTCAATACTTTTATCTAATTCTCGTTTTGAGAAGGAAGATTTTGAATTTAGAGAAGACTTGTAGTACTTTTAAACAGGGGCACTGTTTGTTCCAAAAGAGGAAAAATTTATAGATTGAGTCGGGACTCAAAGTAGTCATTAGTATCTCAGATATCTAGTGGAATGAATGCACATTTGATTAGTAAAGTTTTCAAGGGGGTTATAAGGTTTTCTATTATTGATTTGAATACAACTTTTATTATTAATGCTCTGCGAACAAAGGAGATTAGTCCATAGAGCACTAAACATTTTTAAAACAAAGAAATGAATGCAGAAATGATTGATAACAAACTTTAGACCGATTTCTTTAAAAAACATTGAATGAAAAGTAATTCTAGATTTTTGAAAACATCTATGCGTCAAAATGTTTTTTGGGATCTAATTTATTGACTTTGGCTGATTTTGCTCTAATGAGATTAAAGATAATGCTAGATATGATCACCAGTGCTAAAATTTTAAATACTGTTTTGATATAGAACTGATAATACTTTCAATAATATGTGAAATACAAAAGCAAAACTTCAGATTCAGGCATCAGTCTGCTTGCTTCCTTGAAATTTAGGAAAAAGATGAAGACTTGCGTTAGTTTATAATATTTTTAATTTAATATAAAGAATATTTTTGAAAAATCATGTAATAGGGAGAGTAAAAAAATCATAAAGAATATTGTTACGAATCTGTAGTATTACTACTTTATCCAGTTAGTCTCATAGTAAGCAGAAGTGTTTTACGAAGGATTGCCAAGTGGATATTAGGTCATTGATTCCCAGCTTTCCCAGCGAATTCAGCTACAATAACGAAAATTCTATAAAATTATGGTTATTCTAAGAATTTTCATACCGAATTCTATAGAATTCTGGTGATAACTGTATACAAAAACTCGAGATTCGACAATTCGTCTAGAAAATGCATTGCCCTAACATGGTGATTATATAAATGGAGACCCTCAAACGAGTTGAGTGAAATCTTTACTTGGAGTATGAACGCAGAGCAAGCTGTCTGAGATATACTATGCTATGCTTTTTTTTATTTTAATGATTTGCTATTTGTCTGCGTATTATAGATTTCTGTAAGCACTGAGTTGTGAACATTTCGTTTTTGTTTTATTTCATAACTTTTTTATTTTGTTGTGGCTTAAAACATTGATATCCATTATTGAGCCAGTTGGACTTCTTGCTATAAACTCATCAGATGAATTTTTCTCAAAAATACGATTTATGAAAAATAGAAATTAGGATTTTTTTTTCACCAAGTCATAAGGTGAAGATATTTCCTTTTATTTGGAGATATACGAAAAAAAAATTCACCATCCACTACATGGATGAAGGAGAATACAAGTAATGAGAATTAATGGACTATATCTCCCATGTGAAAAATTAAAGGCTGCTCAAGTTAAGAATTGAAGTATTAACTATCAACCCACATCTTCTAAATAATTGCTGCTACCGAAAATAATGTTACATTCAAAAGTTGATTAGGCAATAATTCGTCTAATTTGAATCAGCTTTCCATTTTTATTTGCAAATTAAAAACTTAAAATTTCAATCCCAAATCATTCCAACTCCTTTCCCAAATTAGTTTATATACCGTAAATTCATGTGCATGTGCAAATTTAAAAAAAAAGAGTAGGTAGATTTTGGGGACTAATCGGAAATGATGTGCAGACATTTTCCAGAAGTCACGAGATAAGGATCATTGCTTTAGGTAATATCCCTGAAAAGAAACTGCCTAAAACGGTTATTAGCGTAGTATCTGCAAGTCATATGCATTCCATTATACATAGATATATTACTGAAATAGAAATTAAAAAGTACAAGATTATTCTTAGCTGTTTTTTTTTTATTCGCTGATAAATGATAGCTTGAATAAGTTACTTTCAATGTATCAGTCTTCAACCGTATATTAAGGTGAAATTTCAGTGAACTTAAGCTAGATGTTCATTATTTTTACACCAAAATTAAGAGCACAAAATCATATTTAAATCTGGCAGACAACATCTACATCAGCTTTATATGAATTTTATAAATGCAACATGTGCATTAACTACATACACAAATTAAGTGCCCACGATAATTATTTGGGCATATGATAATCTGGCATATGTTTTCGTTTTTTAAATGAATGTATTCCATTATTTTCGAAATCCTGTTTTTTAATAATTGACTAAAGATTATAATTTATTAGATATGTGCAAGTTAACCGAAATGTTTACAGATTTTTTTTTAATACGTGAGAAAATAGAAAAATAATCAGATTATAAAATAGTTTGTCCAAAGAGTATTCCATATGCATTTCTTTGAAGGGTAGTAAAAATTATTGCAAGACACTTGATGGCAGATAGCCTAAAAATAAATATATAAGTCCCCAACCTCATCCAAAAGAAAAACTGAGCATAAAATGTTTATGCACGAGACATTTATTTTTAAATCCCGATAATTTTTCCACCTGTTTAAGATTTTATTTTCTTTTTTGTACCTGGTAACAAAATAAACTTTAATTTGCAAAATATCAAAAAATAAAATAAGCAGGAATTTCGATATTGTCAAAATATGGTGAATAATATTTTAGTGTGAAACCTTACTTCATTAAGAAGGAAAGTTTAAGGAAGATTAAAATACTGCATTTAAAAAAAGTATTAAAAACTTAACTCCTGCTTTGAGAAATGGAATAGGCTTAAAAACGAAATATTAATTAACCGCCTGATTTTTATTTTCTAAATATAAGTGTTTTGACATCAAAAATTGCAGCCGTGATCTACACAAGTGCTGATTTGAAATGTACATATTTGGATGTAAGCAGGAAGGAAAAAAATTTAATCCCAAAAAATGAAATTTTTGTTGAATGTAATCGAGCATCGTGCTTTCGAATATTTTTGTGATGAAGGTCTTTATTTAACATTCAAATTAATGCAAGGTGTTTCAGAGTTAAACTAGCTATCTAAATAACTTGCCTAAAAACATTACCTTATGTACTTTTTACAGGTTAACCGAATACTCGCCGAAAAATACAACCAGAACATGACTTTTAATGATAAATCTGTAAGTTCCTCCCTATAACCAGAAGATGGAATTAAATCATTAAATCTTCTCTAAGTTCCTCTCTATAACCTAAGATTGGACTTAGATTAAATCATTAAATCTAAGTCCAGCGCGTTTAGACAACAAGAAAATAATTTTTGAAATGCAATTGCGTAATTTCAACAAATTAAATTTTTAAAAGATACTGAAATTGCTGGAAAAATGCTAAACAACAAGAAAGAAAATTTTATCTATCTTTTGGCATCCTTTGTCATATCATTTCAAATTACTCTTCACGAAAGCCAAAATTATTGTAATATGAAATATACAAAGAAATCTTCGAATAAAACATCTCGTATCCTCTTTTACATAGATGAATAAAAACATGCGAGATGAAAACGTCTTTTGAAATTCAAAATAAAACCGTTTAAAATACTAAAGATTCCCCTGTCATTATTTTCGCCTTCTTTTACTTTTGTTAAGTAGAATTTTGTATATAAAGAAGAATTGTGAAGAATATGAACAAGAATGCCACTTATTTCAAAAAGGGGAAAATTTATCCACTCTGTGGAAACTTAAACCAGTCATTAGTATTCTTGATCTTGACGAATGTATGTGCCTTTCATTGTAAAAGTTTTTTAAACAGATTATAACGTTATCTATTTTCCATTTCAATGGAGCTCTTGTGGTTGAATTCGGAGAATGGATATTTTTAAGCTATAAATAAACAAATATATGTATATATTGCAAGTTATTTGTCATTTTAAAGATGTCTTTGTTTTAATCTTACTGAAGGGAAGAATGGTCTTTTTATTGAAAAAAATACATGGCTTGTGGTATTCAAATTCCAGTGCATAATAATTAAATCAGCACATTGAATTCTTGCTCATGGAAATAAAAACTGACATTATATTTTCTATATATTTTCAGATATTTTGACTTGTTTCATGTTTTAAAGATGGAATTTTTTGAACAATTTTTCGCTCACTTCTTGATGGGCTAGAGATTTGAGATTTTACATACTTTATATGTCATTACTAATAAAACGTTTAAAAAATGAATTTTAGAGTTTAATTATCAGTTAATATTCTAATTTAATTAAATTCATGTTTCACCTACGTGGCGCCATCTGTTGAAAACTATTTAAAATAATCGTTTTCCCCGATTTTAAAATATTTTTATTGCAAATTATAAATAAAGATTACAGAATAAGAAGAGTTAAAAAAGAAATGCACTTTTGCTACTAAGAAAAAGTACGTTGGTAAATATCACTTTTATTCATATTATTATTTTTATATCTTAATTTTTTTATTTGACTTCAGTTTTCACGAAAGTAAGTAGTTTTCATTTTATATCCATTGATAAAGTTTTCGTGACATATTTTCCTATTATTTCTGACCTTTATATGTATTTTCTTCTGTTTCTAATGGCTACAAAAATATAAATATTTTCATGATCGCAATTATTTCGTACAACTCTAAGAGAGAAAGAAATTCGAAAAATTTTTAATAGATGAAATATTCTTGATATTTGAATTATTAGAGGTTTAAGGGAATTAAGTATGAGGTTTCTAAAAAGTTTATTTTGTATTCAGATAAGTAAATAACGTTAGAAATACTTTTGCCCAGGGATTTGTCCTGAATAGCACAAATCCTAAAAGATTTATAATTTCAAAAGTTGCATAATTATTTTCAGCATACAAAATATTTTTGTTCAGATTTAGAGCGTTATTTAAATAAACATCCATTTTTTTACTAATTTCTGATTAGCATATTAATTTTATAGTAGAGTTGCTTTTGAGAAATGTGTTTATTGATTCCTTCTTTTTATAATGTACGGACGTTTATAAAGGTTTTTTAACACCTGTTGACAAAATATATTCCTCAACAGAAGAAAGAAAATGTTTAATCTTTTTCACATTTTATGGTTAGATATAATAAATAATAGAATAAAAGAATTCTAGTTACGAGTTAGTTTTAAAAATCTTTTCAATGAAGAATATTTTAATTCATTTTAAAAATAAAGAAAAGTATAGCTAGATTTTTTTTGGCATATCCTCTAGGACATAGATAAAAACATTACGATTTCTTTATGAGCAAATCGCTAAATTTAATATCATAATTCTTTTATGTTTTTAATGATTAATTTATAATATAAAAATTGACTTTCTAGAAGGTTTTCCCAAGAGATTTAAAGTTACAGTTTTTTTCTAAAAAGATATTTGATACTTCGGAAAAACAATTCCAAAGCGAAATGTAATTAATAAATTTCGTAATTAAAGTAATATAATTTGTTTCTGAAACAAAATTATTTTATGTTTATCTATCAAATTTTGAATAAAACTTCGTCACTTGTGTTTAAAATATCATTTTTAAACTTTTAAAATTGATTTGGGACTCTAAGTGTTAACAAATAAAATTAATTCCAGTACATTTAAATGAGAGTTTCCGAATTTCACAATCCATACTGAAACTTTCAAAAAGAAACTGTTATAAATGCAATTAAAAAGTAAAATTGTAGAGTAAAATTAGAAAGCGTTTTTTTCATAAACAGGAAACACGCCTATTTGAAATAAATGATTTTTAATATTGCTAATTCGTTTTATTTAATATGCCTTAATATGTTTTATAATTATCTAGAAGAAAGTTCTCTGCACAAAATTTCCTTTTTATGCTTTATACTTCAGGACTTATAGAATGAAATCGCATATCCCATGATTTTTTTTCTACTTCGTTTAAGTCCTATAAATCTGTTCTAAAAACATTTGTTCATTGTAAATGTGGAAATGAAGTTTTGAGATAAAATATTTTAACTAACTTGAGTTACATTAAACATACTAGGATATTATAATTAATTTATAGATGTTTGGAGAAAATTACGAAGAAAATACTGAGGCATGCCTATCCATATATATATATATATATACACTTTTTAACGATATGAATTTTCTTATCACGTAATTTTTCTTCAAATTGTTGTTAATTAATTAGAAAATTTAACGTAGATAATCTTGAAATAATGAGATGTGTAAGCTCTTTTTTGATGGTTAACATTAAAACTTCGAACTATTTTACCTTCATTTTTTAATTTTTTTAAAAAAATTATACATATTTTATGACATTATTTTAATGCTACTGAAGTAGTGATTTAATATTTTCTAAAAGAAAATATAGATCAATCATATCATCTAACTTGAAATAAACAATTTTGTAAAATTTTGTGGGCAATAAAATATAAATCAACCGATTTGATAATTCAAGGTGCTAAGGATTTCAGTCATCAGGGATTATTCAAATGCTAATGCATATGTGAATGTTAATTGCGGTTTCATATTTTGCATTACATTATCCTTTAAACTGCTCGAATTATACACATGCATGCATTATTAGAAACATACACGTACATGATTGAACTTCAAAAACGCTTCCTTTAAATACAATAAACAAGTCGGACTATTAATAAGTCCGTCGATATTTTAAAAATGTATGAAGGTTTGAGGATCGAGCAACACGCTCCGCAATTAAACAAATTCACGCCCATCATTAAATATTCGTTGACATTTCAACTGAGTCAACCCAACGTATTTAAAAGCAACGTTAATTAACCTTAAGCGTGATGGCCGCTTCCCTCCCTAAGGGTGGAGCGACAATCGAGAATGTCAAACACACTCGTCATCCACCCTCTGGACATCTGACATCGATTGAGAAAACAGGTCAAAATTCTGAATTAGTGTTTTGAACAATACCAACTCAAGTCTCATGCTCTGTCTTTAGTTAATGATAAGAGGCGCTTTTCTAAGTATAGAAAGAAAAGACACTGCACAAGAAGATAGCTGTTACTTAGTTTTATATTTGGAGAAGTTTTAAAGATATGTTATTGAAATCTTTTGTGATTGGGTTATTGTATTTAATTTCGGTTTATTGCTTTACTGAGTGATTTTCTTTAAAACTGTGCATTTCTTTATACAATAGTGGTTCAGTGAAAAATGCACGAATAACATTTCTTTCAATAGAAAGGCACAACAAGTTGAGATTCAGAAATTAATATTCATGAAGTAAGAGGGAAAGGAATTCGTAACAGCTATAGAGCTATTGCGATCTCGACGTTCTGCGACTGCCTTTGTTTTATGTATAACAAAACATTGAGTGATGCGTTTTCTTTAGCCCCACTACGTTTTTAAGTACGTATGTAAATTGGTGACCATTTTTTTCACCCTAATACTGGCTTTCCTATTCGTTAATATTAGTGAGATAGTAAGGAAGGCAATTGTTGAAAATTGCATCTTATTATTTAATAATTTAGAGAAATATGAATTTAACTGAATTAATTTTCTATAAAGAATTAATGATTAATAACTTCTACTAATGATAAAGCCTCTCTCTCTCTCTCTCTCTCTCTGTGTGTGTGTGTGTGTTGGTAGTCTATGGTTCTAATCGTTTCACCTACCTCTACTTCAAATAAGATTTTTAGTTAGCTGAAAAGTATATCACATTACGACGATTTTTCGGTGTAAATTTCTAAAATTTTATTGTACAGAAATAAATTTTACACCATTTTAAAATTAAAAAAAACAATTATTTCCCGTAATTCCAATTTAAAGTTATGAAAAAAATTCTGACTTTTCGAAGTCCTTTAAAAATATTTTTTTTTGTCTCATTTCTAACAATTGCTAACACTGTTGATGAACATTTTCATTGTTCATCAATGTTTAGTCGCTTGATTTTTTTTACATTTTTGAAAGCTAAAGAAAAAAATATTCTGTTTAATATTGTGTAGTTTACAAGACGAATAAATAAGTTACAATAACCGTTGGATTTAGAAAACAGAAGTCCATAATTGTGTTTTCAATAGCGCTAAAATAACCGGAACCGGTCTCAATTAGAAGGGTTCATGTGCATAATGGAGAGAACATATGTAAGATAATTAAAATAACATGACTGTAATTTTGACAAATTAGTAAAATAATGAATATGAATTTATGACCAAACAATTTTGCTGAAATTAAATATAACCAATATTCCTGAAAACCAGCTAGCCACCATTGCGACTGATTACGAAATAGAAGCGGAACTGAAAATTCGATGATTGACTTAATATCCAAAGTAAGCCTTTTTTTTATTAATTTTACACTTTTTTAAAAGCACTCAATTAATAAACTGATGTAGAGGTGAAATTAATTTAAATTTATTTAATTAAAAAATAATTGATACAGATTGTATTGCAAATTAAGGTTTGAAAAACATTAAAATTTGATAAAACCTTGCAAGGAAATAAAACTGTAATCATTAAAACGATTATTTTTCGGTTTTCAAAATAAATATTATGATGTCAAAATCTTTTTTATGATAAACATTTTCCAGGCAATATAATTTTTTAAAAAATACTGCGTAAATTTTAATTATATTTGAATTAATTTTTGTGCTTCGACATGTTGACAACAACTTTAATCTTGTCTTAAACAGCATGAATGTTTAAATTTCATGAAAATCTTGCAAAAACTCTAGTATAAAAAAGCATACAGACTTGTATATATTTACATTCATATCGAACATCATTTATAATGCTTCTATAATATATATATATATAATATTCTTTTTGCTCCTTTTTAAGAAGCATATTTAAATTAATAATATAAAAAATATTTAGATTTCTTTTATAGTATATTAGCCGCCTTTGACGACCAGCCGGTTCGCCAATCTTACTGTTCGTTTAAATTTTAATAATTAAATATTTTACACAATTCCTACTTTAATAGATTCTTTATCAAAATATTTTAAAACTTCAAATTTTGATAGTTATATAATTCACTCATAATATTGTAAAAGCCTTCAGTCATAACGTTCTATGTATCTCTCTAATTTTCTGTTAGCTCTCGTAGAATTTATGCTTTAAATTAAAGTGGAACGAATTAACCTGCAATTAATATAATATTTTTTCTGAAACAAAGCATTTTTTTATAATATGATTACTGATAACTGAATCACTGATCGTTTAAACTTTATGGGCACTAAAGAATATCTTTCTTAATTTATGTAATATCTCACTTTGTCAAGAACCTTTTCTCAAATTCATCATGAACAGATAGATTAATTAACAATGTTTAATTTTAAATGCATCAAACACTAAGAAAATAAAATGAATCATTTAAAATAATCGGTCGAAAGCAGATTAAAAAAAACTACTTAAAAAACGATGGACTTAAAACTACAAGCATATACAAAAAATATATAACTAACATAAATATAATTTAATTACAAAAGCATGCAACTAACCTAAAAATAATTTAAATCATCCTTTGATAATGGTTGTCATGTCAACAATCAGAACACAATGCGCATGCGTGAATTTTCAACGCCAGTTACGGTAACGCAAATGCGTGAATTTTTCTACGCCAGTTGGGATAATGCTATGCAGATTTCCTTTATTCTGTGTTATTTTAATTCAAAAGTACTTCAGAATGAATCTGAAAGATCGATTAATTTACAATGTTTAATTTTAAATGCATAAAACATTAAGAAAATAAACAGAATCGTTTGAAATAATCGACCGAAAAATGTTAACACTAGCCTCATTTCTGTTGGGGAAAGAAAAAAGAAAAAAACTGAAGCCTTACTTATTTGGCGTTGGGGGAAATGGAAGAGTTTTTGGCGGGAAAGTTAATTTTTAATTAATAATTAAAATTCTAATTAAAAATTCAAAAAAGGGACCCCAGGTTTACATTCCCGACCTCTAAGGTATTCATTTACCAAATTTGGTAGCTGTAGGTCAAACGGTCTGGCCTGTAGAGTGCCAACGCACACACACACACATTGAGCTTTATATACGTATAGATAAATAAGTCATAATCTAACTATGCAAGAACTAAATATGACAATGCTGCAGTAAGCATAAAATGGCATATAATGATTCAGATAATATCAATTTAAATGGGAATGGATCCACAACTAAGAATATTAAAATCTCAAATAAAAAAAGTTTAAATTCTTAATTAATTCAAAGAAATTTCAATGCCAAGTGAATTTGTCTACATAATGCATAAGAACGCAAATTGAAAATCTACTATAAATGTAATTTATTCTTTCGCATGTAATGTAAATCCCCTACAGACTGCAAGAAACAAAATACAAATAAATGTATATTTTTATTCTCAACTTATATTTTATTTACGGTAATATAAAGATGACATCATGAAAGAGATAATTTCAAATCAAGCTTCATAAAACGCTTATTTTAAATTATTGAATAATTCAGGCCAAATGAAACTATACTTGTTATAATTTATAACAGGAAAAGTTATAAGTTGTCAGAAAAAAATATCATAAATACATTGGTTATTACGACATAATTAAAATTTAATTGTGAAATAAAAACTGTAAAAGTAGCAAAATTTCAAAGAAAAGGGATAAAACATTTCTTATCATTTACATACTTTTATAAAATAATTAAAAAAAATAAAATCATTGAAAACAAAATATTTATAGAGTTCATTAAAATCTACTTCAATCTAGACCTAAGAACTATTTTTATTTGTTTAATTGAACAAAAGCATGGTACATCTTAACCAGTATGGTTTGCTAATCAATAAATATTTTGAAAAGTATAATAATCTTCACATATATGAATAATTATTTATTTAGATACTTGAAAGATTAAATTTAAATTTAAATATAAAGTTATAATTTTTAAAACATAATGTGCTTTTGAATAATGATTGAAAACTAAAATAAGGATGGAAGTTCAAATATTCAAGCTTCTTTCAATTCAATTAAATAGTTACATCCAATAGCTTTTAATAATAAAATTACTAATACTTTGAAATAAAAATATGCATAGCTTCAACTAATAATTCTTCACAATTTATAGCATATTTCTCACAACATTTTTCAAATGTTTCCAAAATATATTCAAAACATTCAATCCAGTAAAAAGTAATAAGAAAATCTTGTATTAATCTCTATTTTAAAAAACCCAAATGACAACCAATTTTCTTTTCGGAAAAGTATATGAAATTGAAATAATATTTTAGATATAATAGATTAGATATATTAATTGTAAGCAAAAATTGCAAATAGTTTCGAAAATATAACTTACTTTATGTTGTTTCCCAATGGTTGAAAATCAGTATAAAAATCCAATTCCGGATATTCTCCCATATTTGTCAAATAAACAATTAAATTCTTTTCAAAAGAGCATTTTTATTCATTTTTAAATAATAATATAGTCTGGATTTTGAACTTATAACTATAAACATTTCCAAATACCAAATAATTATTTCACTAAACTCTATACTAACTATTGCGGGACGTTAACACTTTTTCACTCTATCTTCGATTGGGAGATAAAATAATCATGCAGTTGTTATCCTCTAAAAATACCTATCATATTTTTTTGCATTGTTGCTTCAAATTTCGGTAAATAGTTACACAAGAGAACCGAGCCTCATATCGCATGGTTTTAGCTGCGAATCGCCATCATAGCGAAGGCTCTGGCGATTCAGCAATTTTGTTAACTTAATTTGTGGTTTGTAGCGTTGAGTCGCATTTGTTACGTCGGAAAAGGGATTACGCATTTCAAAATCACTTGAATGCTGTCTTCTTCTCTGTAATCTATGTGTGTGTGTGTGAATGAAAGTTAGTTAGTAGTTATTCATTGCGTATATTAAGCGGAAGGCGAGTTTTTAGATTTTTTATTTTTATATCCTCTTATATATTTAAGGTTACAAAATTTTTAGATGTATCACGTATAATTTCTTATTTGTCTCTAAAAGTTTAAAAACCTGTATTTATAAATGTATGGAATGCAGGAAAAATGTATAAAATATTATATTTTGAATTAATTTTTTTAAAATTCTTTATAATTTTTTTTAAAGCTTTGAGTACTTAACTTTATTAATCATTTATTAGACAAGTCAAAATTAATTTATAAAAAATGAATATTATACTGATTAATTGTGAATTAAAGTGCAGTAAAACGTTAATTTTATTAAAACTGAGTAAATATTTTCGTATGTTAGATAATTGTCCATTAAAAATTTTTTAATATATCTACTTTCAAGTACATTTAGGCTTTTTTTCATGCAAATATATGCTGTAATTTTAATCATTACACAATTTAAACATTTTAATAGGTTGAAGTATATGACATTTACTTGATGAACAATACAGCCACTCTTTCATGGAAAATATTATTAATTGATCCCTTTAAAATAGGCATGTTTTATTTATTTTTAAGCTTCTTTTAAACTAAATGTGAAATGTAAAATCTATGTTATGCAAAACAAATGGAGATGATAATTAATAAAATATTCATACAATTAATTAAACTTTTAATTAATATTTTTAAGCAATTGCGTGGCTATTAAACTGATCAAAATATCAGCTTCATGAGGTACACAAAAAAGTTGATAAGAAATTTAAAAGGAATCATTTTAATAATATATTTAATAGTATCACGTTTTGCTTAATAATTTCCTACCTTTTAATATGTAAACTATTTATCATTATTATAAATACGTGAAATCTCGTGAAGCATTTTATCCACAATCTCATATCTTCACAATATGCAGGCAAAATTTAATCAAATTAATACATTTGCTAATAATTAAGCTCTTTTAAGAGGAAGATGGTTGTCATTCCGCGAACATAAGTGTTTTTAAACTCTAATGCATCATGAAGTAAATGAAGAATAAATCATACTTTTTTTTCTTTACGAATACCAAACATATAAAGTTAATAAGAATATTTTAAAAAAAGTATAAATTGTGTAATATCTCAAACATCTTAAAATTCTCTACTTTTGATCTTTGCATGGGGAACGACATGATGGCGAAGTCTACACCTCAGAATTAAACGCGCTGAATTCTCAGTCTGATTTCATCAAAAACTCATGCGCTTTATATGTCGGCCTGTTGATCCTCCACCCTTCGGGGCCAATTGCCTTTTGTCCGTAGTAAAATTTAGTTATAAAGAAAGTCGATGCCATTCTTCGTCATTTGCATTCGGCTCATAATAATGAGGATTTTCATAAAACAGATTTAATGCAACTTGAAACAACTACGTTAATGATACTAAGCAAGTATTTTTCTTTTTAATCCTATCGTTTACTTTTTAAGGGTTTAAGGGGGGTTGGGGATTTATGGGTCATGGGGAATTTATCCAATTGAATTAAATTATATGCTTTTAAACGAGATGTTCTGATCCTGTTTCATGTGAAACAACTCACATTGAATGTTTATAACATATTTTTTATTTGATTGCTTTATTTTTGTCTTAAAGAAAACAACCCTACAATCGTCCTTCAATTGTGTTGCTGGAATGATGGAATATATATATGTGTGTGTGTGTGCGCGCGCGCGCGTGTGTGTGTGTGTGTGTGTGTGGAATATATGGAATTTTGGAAAATATGTAGAATATTTTGGAAATTTTTCATTGAATATATATATATTTATATATATTCAAAGAAAAATTTTCAAAATAATACTGCGCATTTTCTTCCAGAAGGTGCATAAATTTGGATTCTTTTACATGTTACGGGTAAAGGGCAGGTACGGATTTCCATCTACTTTTATTTGAATGCTATAAAAAGCAATCACTTCTCTCTCTCTCTCTAACTATTTGTCACGAGCTTCAGAAATGGCAAATGGAACACTAACAGGGATTGAAGAAATTCTGTTTTCCAACCCCTTCCAAATATATTCATCGGATAAAATATATCACAATATATACCTTCAGATGCATAAAGTTGTGATATGGAATAAAAAAGACACTTCGCCCACTCCTTATTTCCTTCTATCGCAGTTGACTTAACTCCTCTGAATCCTCCCCTTTTCCTTAAAAATGTTGCCTTGATCAGGGGCGCAATTCCCGCTCTTATAAATCTTCGAAAAATTTGTAAAACTGCATCTATCTACTGCCTATTTTAAGACAGGAGATTGCAGTGTCAAAAAAAAATCTAAAAATGTTCATACATAAATCCCTTTATATTATTCCAACTTCGTGTCTTAAAAAAGCAGCCCTGCCATTTTCCTTCCTCTATATTCCATCGAAGGAATTATGTTTTTGTAGCATAAAAATTGCTAATATTTTGTTTACTTGTTTTAAAGAGTATGGCGAATCTTGCAGGATCCAGGTGCAATGTGCAAAAAATAACTTTCAGGTTTCCTCAGAGTGTTTTTAATTAAAAATATTTAAAATCAGTGGAATACTCGGAAAAGTAAAACTCCAAGAAAATAAAAAAAAACATTGTTACACATTTTTCTTATATACCGCGAAGAGATTTAATACACAAAGTGAAAAACACCATTAAATATTTACAAAACCATGTTGGTTGTAAATACAGCTTTCATTATTTTTTACCATTATAAAAATAGATACAGAGATGACAAAGAAATGATTCTTGCAGACTCAGCGAAAAGAAAAATACTGTGCACTTTTCCTTTATTGACATTTTAGATTGTTGTTCTATTCAGTACAGTAAATAATTAATTTATGTGGCGGCCTTACAGACGTACTTAAACCGATTAATTTTTAAATGCAAAATTCGCAAATCAAGTATGTGGAAACATGAATATAAATATGTAGAAAAACATTTTTGAAATTCTTTCGCTATATCGTTAAATACATGTTTATTCAAAAAATCTATATAAAATGCTATATTCTAAAGGTTATATTTTAATTTAATAATGTTTAACTTAACTTAATAATAAGTACTAACCATAAATTCTTTCATGTGACATCAAAAAGTACAATCTTTCAAAATGTTGTCCATACAAATTGATTTTTATATCTATTAAATTTTGCAAATATTATTTCTTAGCTATAAAAAATTAAGAAAGCTTTAATTAAGAAAATATTTTTTAAATTTTTAATTACATTTTAAATTGAAATTAATCGAAAAATTAAAGATTTTTGCTCAATAACTTCTTAATATATTTTGCACAAAAACTATTTTTATATGAATTCAAAACCCAAAAAAATTAAGATCTTTAGTTATATGAATTTTTTTATTTCTCTTTTTAAAGTACATTTCTCATTGTTTTTACACGCTTGCATTTATTACGCACTTACATTGTGATAAAATTAAATAAACTTTGTGCAGACTTTATCTTTGCTATAATTAAAAGTAAATTAAAAAATATATCTCCTAAATTTTTTTCATTTTCCTAGAGTTTGGACTAAATATTCGAAATTCTTTTCATTTTTCATTTAAAAGAAACAAATAAACGAAATATACGGCATAAATGCAATTTACTTAAATCAACGTCTTGCTTGGAATCAATCTGAACTTTGTTTTGTACCCAATCGAATTTTGATAATTTGAAATCTATTGATACAAAGAGAAGATAGGAAAAAAAAAATAATTGGGAAAAAGGGTTAACATTGTGGTTTCTTTATTCATGCAATTCTTAATATGTTTACTGTCTTCTGTATGCTATGATTATTTAATTTAATGGTGTGACTTACAGTTAGATGTTTTTTTAAGCCTAATAATCTGTTATAATTAATTTCTGAGTTTTGTTTAATCTTTCCAATTCGGCCCTGTTGAGTCGCTGTTGAACTCGGAAAACTAAAGTTTTGGTACATTTTGTAGTTTAAAAATGTATGATATTATACGTTTCAAGAGTATTTAAGTTTCAAAGTATATAAAAAGGTGATAATACCTGAAAAATTCATCTGGAAAATCTTGAAACCATTATAAAAAAATAAATGTAAGCTTTCAAATTTGCAAGCGTCAACAATAAATATTTGCAGCAACTCCATTATTGGTAGATGTCAAAAATAATATATTAAAGCAGTACAGTTGACACTGAGACATTAATTTGAATTTTAATCATGAAACCTGATGAATAAAAAATCTAAAAGAGTTTAACGAAATACAATAAAGAATTTTTCCGTCTATTATCACATTAAAAATAATTTTATTAAAAAAAAACTAAAAGGTAATTTCATTTCTATAGATTAGCACTTAAATGTAATAATTAAATAATTATAATTGTTAATAATTATATAATTAAAACTGTAATACTTAAAACTGTTTTAAAGTTTCCTCTTAACCATAAGAATTTAACCCAAACGTCTTATTTAAAGTCTGTCTTGCCCTAGAAGTCTTTTTTAAAATATTATTTTAACTATTAGAAAGCAAAAGTTAAAATTCACTATGCCTACTAGTATAGTATTCCTTCGTGATATTACATTCATTACGTAATGACATTTCTTCAAATTTCTATTTTTAGAATTTTTAAGAACACATTCCTTGATTATTATCCGATTTAAATATTTAAAATAATAAATTTAAATTGCGAAGCTTAAATTTAAGCTATAACTGTTGTAATTTTTATTTTCTTGCCTCAGTTTTCTAGCACTTTATGGATGAAATTTTACTCTTTATTGTCGTTATGATTCAGTAGGAAAAAATAAAAAACCATATTTAAGTGGATTTCATTGAATATATGATTTAGAATGCAATAATTAATTTCGAGAAGAAGAAGCGTTAATTTTTATTGCTTAAACCAACTTTAAGTGGATTTCATTGAATATATGATTTAGAATGCTATAATTAATTTTGGAAGAAGCAGCATTAATTTTTAATTGCTTTATGCAGTTGAACTTAAAAGTGAAATTAAGGACTTGGCCCTGTTTGCATAACTGCATCCGTATAATAGGTCACGTTCCTTTATTTCAAATCTACTCAATGCTTAAAGGATGTATTTTAATATTTTAGCTATCAGGAAGTATTTTAATTCAAATTATGCGCAGGGAAGACACTTAAATCCCTTATACCTTCCCTTTTCAGAAAGACGGTAGTTATGTTCATAGAAGTGGTGTCTAGGTGTAATAAAATGATTACGCGTTACGTGATGCGACTACAGAGAGCACCACGAGACCTTGTGGTAATCTCTTTAGTTAGCATGCACTACGGATTGGCTAAAACCATTTATGGAATATTGAATTTTGGTTTGACTTTAACTGAGTCTTTCAAGCTATTTTTGGCGATAAATTTCTGGCATGCTGTTAATGCACAAGCACCCGAAAATTGCATATGTTTTTTATATCTTTGCCTCTGTCGATTGAAACTAACTTTTGATACAGAATTACAATTACAGTCGCAAGACAAAAATCCCATTCCAAATTTTATTTATTTAAATCATTGTGTTTTTATAAGTGATTGAGTTTACATTCATGCAAAAGTGTAGATCTACAGTATGAATTTCTTCACAATTTGATATGGATTTATATTTTAAATGCTAAATTTGAACACTAAATTTTATCTGTCATGAATTTTATATTTTGTAACTAGCATGTTCATTTGCACCTGGAGAATCGGACAGAAAGGTCGGACCTCTGAATGAATTTCGTTCAAAATTTCATAGAAATCTACAAATTTATTGAAAAATATAATGCCGCATTGAAGAAAGGTAGTCGAGTCTCCATGGCCGAATAGTCATGGCACTGGTCTCGTGATCAAGAGACCTGGGTTCGAATCTTACTGGAGACAATGAGATTAATGGTATATGTAAATACTTAATTCCCTGGTTTTATGTTTCCCTTTATTTCGTGTTCCAGAAGATACTGGACATTTCTTTCGTTTGCCAGACAAGTGTTCTGGACCTTTCTTACTGCCTCCAGAAGAGTATTCTGGAACTTTCTCTGCTTGAATAAAAGCAGAAGATTTATCAGTTACTGTATTCTCAGTTCTGAGTTCAGTTAATAAATTGGTTTAACTCTACTTCTTGTGTGTGTCATTAAGTTCTATACTAAAGTATCTACGTGACAATATTCTCAAATTAATCCATCAATGCATAAATATGTTATCACCTTCACAGACAGACAGACATGATTCCAAAATTGCAATTTTCGGGCACGGGGTGGTCTAAACATGGACATGCGTCAAAATCCCGAATTGGAATTGATTATAATTGCAATACTTTCTCTTTATATATATCTTATACGTAAAAACCAAAATTGATTGAAAAAAAAATCACTTTCGCTGGATATTTTCTAAAGATCTAATCTAGAAGAGGTTTTATTTTGAATTATTTCAAATTAAAAGGGGATTCGTTTTAATCTGACTGAAAGCTGAGACCAAAATTTTAGTAGTTTGAAAATCACTAGAATACACAATTGATGCTATAATCCTGCAAAAATAATATATAAAATTTATGTTTTTGCTAACTGCATTGGCAACCAAATGGTTCATGTAAAATAATGGTTTCTATGGATTTTAATTCACGTTGTGATTAGATTTTAATAACTCCTTCAGCAAGATGCTGTTAAACATCAAATTTTGATAGATATTCAATTCAAACAAACAATTTATTCAAATGAACAAATCCGTATATTTTCTTAATTTTCTGTATATAGCTTTAAATATGTAATTACATCATATTGTCGAGAAGAAGCTAAAAAATGTAACTCTATAAAAAAAACTACAGAAAATTTTCGCCAGTGCTAAGCTCTGAAATCAAAATTTAATTGAAAATAGAACAAATTTGAAAAATTTTGTAAAAATTTTGTCGGAGATTCATATCTATTAAACATGTGAAAATAAGCCGAATCATATTTTAATCATCAACAATGAGAAAAAAATTTATAGTATATTAATAGAGAAATTAAAACTATTTGAGCTTCATTTAAATTTTAATTTCAAATACATTATTTTTAAACGATGCCTAAAATATCTTTAAAACTTAACTAAAACATTTTAAATATTATAGTGGAAAATTAATCATTAGTAAAAAGATATATACACTTTAAATTTTAAAATGATGTAAAAATCCTTTCTGTGCTGTAATATTTTCAGAATTATTGTGGAAAAGCTTAATTTTTATTTATTTACTTATTACTCAATTAATTATTTTTAATTGATTAAAATTAAAATTAAATCTTCATAAAAAGCCGCATAAATTTATAAAAGTACACAATCCTAACATCAAAGATACATATATGCCAAGTTTGGTAACTGTAATTCAAATGCTCTGGTCTATTGAGCGACAATACATATAATATTTTCCCCTATATAATTAAAAGAGATCGATAAAATAAAATCAAACTAATTGGATTCATTTATAGAAATACAAAAGTACTACAAAAAGAAATAATAAATAAAATTTAATGACAGCAAACGATTCGTGTAAATAAAATCTGTTTAAAACAAAGCAATCGTCGAAACATTAAAAATAAAACTCAGAAAAACTAACGTAATATATGATATTTCCATTTCACTCACAGAGATTGATAAACTCTATCACAGATTTAATAATGACTTAATTGAAACATTAAACTTTTTAAACTATTACATCAGTAAAATCAAACTGTAGAAACCAAAAGATTAAACACACTTTGGAATTCCTGGATTACAGTTCCCAATAATTAAACTTGTTTTAAAATTTTCGTCTAGACATGTGATGGTTAACGCAAGCTTCTTATTTAAAATCTATCCTGTCCTAAAGTGTGTTTTTACTGGAATAGCTTTACTACTAGCAATTGGTAGTTAAAATGAATTATGGCATTATCATGCTATTTTTTGGGGTTGCTATAAATAATTAATAAAATAACTTCGGTTTTCTCTCTGTTATAACTAATTATTTCTGATTCACAGCTTAATGTATTATATTTTAATTTCGATGCATTAAATTTAATTATAAACTTTATAATTTGCATGCTTTCCCCTTTACCTAATAAAATATTCATATCATTGAATTCTCATTCCAAAATTTTGTGGTACTTTTACAAGAAAAAGGAGACAGAACGTAAGAATTGAACAAAAATTAATCCATTTACTTTAAGCTATTTAAAAATAGCCCTTTCTGTTTGCGATATAAAAGGAATTACTAATTAAAACGAGCAAAGTATTGCAAATATATGATAAAGCTTATTATCGCCTGTTAAAAATAATTAAATATTTCGCTCGTCATCGGAATTTTGTTTTATATTTGTTTTGTTTGTTTTTCTTCCATATTGATCATCTAATTTTTAATGAATATTAATATTTGTAAAATCTTATTAATTTAAAACCAAATTTTTTCTTTATTTCTTCAGAAGCCAAAAGTAGTAGTGTTTTTAACGAATACACGCGAAATGCTATAGTTATTTAATATTCACTCTTTTTTTCTGAATATAATTTTTTTATTAATGTAATTAACCGGGTTTTTTTTAATCTCAGTAAACTAATTATCGTATCGTTGCTCTATAGAAAAAAATATTGTAACGGGAAAGTTCAAAATTCGCTCTCTGGATGTATGGCGAAACAGTCTAATAGACTCAATAATTGATTTATATACCTTATTCATTATGAATGCACAATAGAAAAGCACAAACAGAATACAAGACAGTACTTACAATAAAATGCAACTTACAAGCTGCAAATCAGTAATAAACACTTTGAGAGAACTCGCGGAAGAACAATACTCCAAAAAGAGACTTCTCTCAATTATTCAAGACTATCGATTTATCTATTACGACTATAAACTCCTTCCCCTCTGTGAGCTTCAGTTTTTATAGTTCCCGTGACAAAGCATCGAATTTCTAGAAGAATGTCGTATCTTTTCTCCTGATCGATATATATCTATAATTTCGGCAGTTTAAGGAACTTTTATCTTTGTCGCCAAATCCGGAGTTCACTGATTAGACATCCATTCAACAACCATTACTGAATGTGCTAAATTATTTTCCTTTCTAGGAGCTTTATGGTATAGGAGAATTACAAATTAGTAACAATATTTCTTTTCCAAGATCTGCACTCTCTTCCGAAATTCTATTTCTTTAACCAGTTTTAATTAGTGAATGAATGTTCTTATTTTCTTAAAAAAATTCTTCAAATACTTACGAGTTCTGTTATTTCTAATAATCTATTTCTTTTGTAGATTATATATAAAAATAATTCAAACATTTTGTTAGATAGATTTCCAGAAACACTGCGAAATGCTTGTAACGCATAATCTAAAGAATAACATCAAACGCTTTCTTTATCAAAAGAAAGAAACAGGACTCTTTTTTTTTCTTCGAAAAATAACATTACCTAAACTTACACTGTTAGATCAGTAGTCCAAAAAATAAAGTACCCTATTTTTTCATAAATTAAAAATAATATTACATAAAATGTTTCATAGTTGACAGCATTTTCTTTAAATCTATATTGAGTGAGAGGGATCATTTAATTTCTTCTTCCCTTAAAATCTCTCATTCTGTCTGAAATCTCGCACAATTTATAGACTTCTTTCCATTACATAGTATTATAGTAAGTCAAAAAATTAAAAAGCAGAAACTCATATATTTCGAATCCATTCTTCTTATGTACGGCACCATACTGATAAAGCTCTTTTCATCAGACTTATGATTCATAGATAAGAAGTAATCAGGCAGTGTACTATTGAAAAAATGTATCAATCTCCTCTGCTTCTATTGACAGCGTACTGACTAATATCCTGTCAATAGAAGCAATAATAGATACAAGTGAAACTATGGTGTAACTTTAAAACAATTCGAGATCTTCTGGGCCTTCTAATCTTTCTTGATATAATCTCGCAAGAAAACCTATAATATCAGCTTTGCAAGAAGAATATTTGTTAATTAAAGCCATATTAGGGAAAAGTTTTAGCTTTGTTTTCAAGCAAACACGAGAAAATTAACATGATATCGACTTGTGCATTGTGGTAGAGAAATAAAATGAAATATTGAGATAAATCTCATTCTTTGTCAACACATTTCGTTTCAATGATACGATTACTTTAAGAGACTATGCATTATTACTGAATTTATCCTGGAGACGTATAAAAAACTATTAATTATGAGGTTTATGCTCCTACCTTAATAATATAAAATCCCCAACCAATGTTATGCCAATGGCCTTCAGAATATTAAATACCATCATAGATATATCATACATTAGCATCTGCTAATGAGTAATAGCTTAATTTTAAACGGCAGAATAAAATCAGAAAAAGTAATGCAACTAGTTGAATGTTAGTCGTTGCATGAAGAATTAGGTATTGTATGTTACTATTTAAACATCAGAAATTAATCGCATTATTAAAATATGTGCTCAAAAATATGCTCATAAAAATGTCCTCGAAAGAAATTAATTGCGTTAGTAAAAAACACATTCATTGTTTTATTTGACATTCGAGCAATCTTGATCTCAAGAAATATTGAAATAAAATCAAAGAAATTAATGCAACTATCTCGTGAATCGTCGCATGAAGAATTATGAATTGCATGCAATTATGAAAGTATAAGAAATTAATCTCATTATTGAAAAAAATGTGTTCATCAGAAATTATCGCATTATAAAAAAAAATATGTTAATTGTTTTATTTGACATTCATGCATTCATTAAACACTAAAATCTCTCCTGAACGCGCTTTTTTCTTCAAAATCACTTGCTCCATGGTTGCCTCATCTTTAATACATTATCCGAAAAAGTTATCAGAAAGCGCTCTAGAACAAGAGCACAAATGGATGTTATTGAACTTCAAAGCCCTGTGTAAGAATGTCTAGACAATTCTAATTGAACTCCAAAATACCTATTAACAGAAACGAGGTTTCTGTCTATAGTCTGCAAAATATTGGTTTTCTTTCAAAGAGAGACCCATATATTCCTTCTAATAATATTAAATTCTCTTTCATAATTTAACTTATATCCGACTTTGGAAATTTATATTATTGGCAAACTATATGCAAGTGCTCAATAGAATTAATGCATCAGTAACAGCACGGAATAAAAAGCTGAATGTAAAACTCATTTAACGTTGCATTTATTGACATACTTTCAAAGAAATATCAATAATTGAGTTTGTCTGAAAGTATCATTGATTTAGATTGATTATCCTCTTGCTGTTAATGAATTACAATTTACTTGGCATTTGTTTTATCTCTATTTCGTACCGTTTAAAGATTTTAAAAATTATCTGCAATATTTAACATTTGAAATCTTTTTTCATCTATTAACTTAAGGCTTGATGATGCAAACGATTTGTAAAATTTATATAACAAGCGATTTGTTACATAAATTGGCAAATATTAAAATATTAAGGAAAAATCATTTTAAAATTTACTATTTACATTAACTAAGATTCGCCTACAATCAAATAACCAAGGTGTTGATTTTCCTATTTACAGAATACAACGCAAGCTTATAGGAGAAGATTAAAAATACCAAACTGCATGTAATGTTTAAAATGAAGTTATGATAGCAATTAAAATATTTATAAATTTAAGATTTTTTTCAACAAAATGTGTAAAATTCAATTATTTGTAGTAAAATAAAGTTGCATAGAAATAAAGGAAAATAAATTTTTTAATACTAAAAGGGATATGTTTCACTTACATCTAAATCATATATTCTTATTTTTAATGCCGTCTAATTTTTCAAAGAAAATTTTAATGAAAACTTTGAATTATAGAAAAAATTGTCTGAGATGAAATAAAAATTGTTTAAAATATCTTTTTTCACTATACAATCAATTCTAAAAGATAAATTCGTGTAGCACTTATATTCTTCTTTCACTGTCTTTGAAAATAACTGAAGTATTCTATTTCCAGTTTTCACCATTCGAGCTCAAGCGTTTTCCCCGTAGAGCATCTATATTAAACTCTCAGTAATTTTCGGTCTGCTGAATTTTCTTTTAAGTTCTACTCTATAAATGAAAATAAAAGTTTTAGTCTCTGAATGAAAAGAATTTTTGATCATCTTGCTTCAGTCTGTAATATTAAAATATTTTTGGTTATAGTTGTAGAAGATGCCGAAAGACAATATTCTTAACTTTACAGGGGTTTTTTTTCATTCTCTGGCATACGAATTTTGTGAGAAAGTAATAGAAAATCTGAAATCATATAAAAGTCTTAGTATAAAGAGGAAGTATTGTAATCGGGCCAAAATATAACCTGAAGATTTGATTCAATATTTTATCTCAGATTTCCTCCGAATTCAAAATGGCGCAGACTGGTAAAGGATGGCTCTGGAGCCAATGAAAGTTGAAATTAAATCAACAAAACCCTGAGTTCAAAAATGGCATTTTTAGATTTGATTTTGAAGAGTTTACTGGCCCAAAACTATTTTTTGATTATGCTGCGACAAACGTAGGACATAAGATTAAATTCTGTTATTGTTTGTTTTGTTTTTTAAGTTTGTAAATGTCTTATTTGAAAAAAAAATGTATTCGTCGGCTTATACAGCATGTGATGAAAAATAATAATGAAAATGATTTGAAAATTTGCTTTCTAACAAAAGTGAATCAAGTAGTTTAATCAAATCAATTTTAGGAAAATAAAAAGAAAAGATAAAGATATAGTGAAGAATTTTACTTTGATTTAATGACGTAAGAAGAGTGGAAAGCAATGGATGTGTAGTGAATTAAAATTTCGGCATTCTTTTAAAAAGTAGAGAAGTATGGCATTCAGAACTGAGTGCCTAAGTGGAGAAGTGTGGCATATAAAGGGATGGGCTCTCACAACAATACGTACCTATAAGCAAGACGAGTGGTAGCTGTTTTTAATTGAGTACAAATAGTATTATATCTTCTGTTCGATCAATTAGGTCATCAGTTAATAAGAAATTTAATTGAATTAACTTTACTTTTATCTTGAGATCCCAACCAGTTGACTGATTTTTGAAACTGCATCTACTTGTTATTGTGTATGAGAAATGCGGTTATTCTAAATGAAAGAAAACTCAAAGGATCAAATTCGATTGGAGATTATTGCACTTATATTGCAGATATCTATGAAATTGCTGACAAAATTCGTCAAAAGAAGACACCATGTCTGTTTATCCTTTTGTTTGTAAATAGGATGCCTCAAAGCCAAGGTAAATGAAATTTGATGCTGAATTTATATAAAAATTGCCGATATGCATCCAAAGTTAGTAATATATTTACAGTTACAATTATTCGCGATAGTCTATACTAATAATAAATTCTCTCTCTCTCTCTCTCTCTCTCTGTGTGTGTGTGTGTGTGTGTGTTTTGACAGTATACTAGTCACAAATTAAAAATTAAGCTAGATTTTGACTCTTTTTTTCTTGCGAGTACTTTCAAAAATCTTTTGTACAAAAATAAAATTTACTCAGTTGAAATTTAAAAAAAAAAAAAAGCTTTTCAGTGATACCATTTTAACAGTCGTGCAAAATTTCTTGAATTTTGGCAATTTAAAAAATATTATAAAAAATAATTTTTAAATCTAAATCATTGTATCCTTAAAATTCTAACCGTTTTCATAACCAAATATTTAATCGCGTGATTTTCTAAATTTGTTAAAAACTAAGACGGATTCGGTTTTGTGATCTGCGTCGTTTACTAAACAAATACAGAATTAAAGTAACAATATCGCGAAATTTAGAAAATAGAGAAACTCCAATTATTTAAAATAGCGTTACGATGTCATGTAACAGGTTTTCTATAAGGAAAGCTCATATAGGCAATGAACAGAACATATGTAGAAAAATTAAAATAGTACGAATTTAATGCCAGACAGTTTGGTTGAATCACAGACATGAAGCTTAACTTAATTGAATATGACTGCATGAATGTTTAATCCATTAATTGAACTGACTTGTTCAGTTAATCAGTATTAAAATTTAATCCATTTCCTTTGTTGCAATAAACTGAATTAAATATATTCAGCACATCCAGCGACGAACGAGCTGATCGCCAAAGACTACTGGCATGACAATAAAAAAAACACTTCTTTTTTTTAAAGCAATAATTTAACATGCGTCATATTATTCACTTCCATAGAAAATTCATTATTTTTTTTCCTTCACATACAGTATACAATAACTGCAAATACGTCATATGCATTTTTAATTTTCTCATTTATTTATATTTTTATAATCGTCTGGCATCTCAGTAAGAGATTATATGTTTTTTTAATACACTTACATGCGTTTGTTGGAATGAAAACTGCTTCGAAGGTCAGTTAGTATTATTTTGAATACATTTATTTATGCGCACATTAAAGACGGTATGATTATAGTTGAAGAATTTCAATGCGTGTCGTAATAATGTTGTTGTTGTGACTTATGGAACTTTACAAGCCGGATGACAGTTATCTGTGGGCGATTTAAGTCGAGTGAGCGTCTCTTGTTTGTTTTTTTAGTAGCGCCTAGGGCAAAGAGTACGACTTAGCTACTTCATGCGTCACATTCGCTTGCACAACCCCTTCTTATAGGGGGAGGGCGAGCACATTCACACAGAGAGAGAACAACCACGCTCGAACCCCGGACGACAGATCATGTAGAGGACGCGCTACCCCAATGCCAGGACGACGACGTGTTGTGATTATTAGAGAATGAATTGAATTAATGAATTAGCATTAAATTAGGCATAATTGAGTTTATATATTGTCTTAATTTAAGAATATTGTAATATTTATTTCCTCCAGATAATTTTCACCCAATTCAGAACCCCATAATTATAAAATGACAAAATCAAAACTCTCCTTAGAGGAAATGGATATTTCGAACATTTTTATTAGATCGGTTTAATTGTTCATTGGGAAATATATCAACTAAAAAATATCACTTTATGTCACAAATATAAATGACACTCTTATGTAAAGGGATAAACGATGTTATATTTTTTAAATAAATTAATTATTTCAAAAAGTAAAAGAATGCTTAATGAAACAGAGAAATCAGAAGATGTTGAAAGAGATTATTTAAATCACTGGAAATGACTAAATATTTGACTGGATTTCTATGAAATCCATGCCATAAAAGCGATGAAATATTAATTTCATTTCTCGATTTCTCAAGAAAAAAAGCTGTACTATTTGAATTTTATAATGAATATGTAAACAATACCTCCGATTGAATTTTTTTTCACCAAATCCTTCATATATTTCATTATTTATTTATAAAAGATACAGTCAAGTAAATTTTAATGGGTTGAAAGAAATATTCTTTCAAGCGAAATAAGTATAAACTTGTTTGCAAAAATAGAGTTTGAAGGTTATTAATTTCTGCAATGTTACACATGGTTTTAATAAAATTTTTAATTTATATGAAAAGTAATAAGGGAAAACTTGATTTTGTGTAGAATATAGAAAATAATCATAACGGATATTAATAATTTCCTTTGAACACTACTATTCAGAATTATTATAATACGTAAACTTTTAAATTATTCATTTTTCACTTTCATTTTCGAAAATAAATTTATAATCAAGCAAATATTATTTTTTAAACAAAATGCATACAGATAATAAATTTAATAAAACATATTTTTTTACAGCATATTATCAAAAATTTTAATATTTTTTTCTGTTTAAGTGACTTTTTTTCTTGTGCATCAATAGATGGCTATTCATTTTTTAACAGTTTAAAAACACAGATGTTTGTTTCGTTTATTTAATACTAGCCGCCTTTGGCGACCAACCCGTTCGCCAGTATTACCGCTTACTACAATTTTCAATTAAATATTTTAAGTAACTGGTCTCTTAATAGATTCTCAAACAAAACTTTTTAATCTTCAAATTTTGATAGTCATACCAAACTTATACTGTTGTTTAGATCGTTTCGTTCAATTTACTATATATATTTTGCTAATTTGTTGTCATTTCCGGTAAAACATCAACTTTAAATTAAAGTGGAAATGATGAAATTACAATTAATATAAATATATTTTTTAATAAAACCAAGCGTTTTATTTTATTTATCATCTTTATTGCTATTTATTTATTTATTTATTATTATTATTGAATATGAGTATTGCAAACAGAATCACTCGGTATTTAAGTCTTATGTGAACTACAAAATATTTTTCATAATTTGTGTAATATCGCAAAGAATAATTCAACAAACATTTCTCAGATTCAGCATAAAATTCAGTTTTTAGTTTTGCTTTCAAAAGGATTGAAATGAAATCAATAATAATATTTTGTTCCGGCCTATAAATATATTTCAAAAATTATGAAGTCTAAATTTAATGCAGTAAGATATCATATTCTGAGAAATATTCTGGACACACCAAATTTTAAATAAATGAATGTTTCTATTTTCCCCGATCAACTAAGACTTATTTATGAAGTTTTGAATGTTAAAAATTTAGAAAAACTCAACATTTTCATAATCTTAGGCCAATTAATCTTGAGAAACCTGCGAGCTGATTGGCGTATTTTCTTTGAAACGATCGATGGAAAATATAAAATTATCCTTTCTTTATTGAATAGTGATATTCAAATTTTCATAAATCAGCCAGTTTAAGTGATTGATTTAGTTGATTGGTAATTAACTCTTTTTATTTAAAATATTAGTGTTTCAAGAACATTTTGTTAATCGTGATTTCCACAGCAGAAGCTTTATGTAAAATCAAAAATACGTTATTTATTAAAGCATTTATTGAATCAAGTTACATAAAATATAATCATTTTCCATTTAGACCATTTTAGCATATCTGTGTCTTACTAAAGGTTTACAAATTAGCTGTGTGGCCCTGATTTGAATGGATATCCTGTTCATATTAAACAAAACTTGCCTTAAAATAAAACTGATTTATTGGATTAATAATATAGAAAGTGTGAAAGATCATAAAATAATTTTTCTTGAATTTATTTTTTAGAAAAAATAATATTTCATATTTGTTTCATTTCCTACAGACACGCGCCGAAAATTATATTTTTGCAGATTTCATTTCCAAAAAAATTTAATTTATTTTTCATTGGAGCTTTAATCAATGTGATGGCAACACTTTGAAAAAAGCTAATTTTTTCCCATGAATGCGAAACGTGCTCGTGCAGCTTAAATTTTATTTTTATTTTGTACGCAAAAATTTTTGAAAAATATAGTTAAAATATTTATTTAAAAATTCATTAAAAATAGAAATTTGATTTTAAGATTAAAACATGAGTATCATTTAAAAGATAAATTTTTTATCTTTAACTTCCTGTAAAAATCTTTTTTGTGCGGTAATACTTTCGGATGTTATAGCAGAAACACGTCAAAATTTCGTTTAATTTTGAAATAAATAAAATTCTAGTTAAAATTTTTAAAAATAACCCCCAGGTGCACATTCCCGGCCTCCAAGGTATACACGTGCCAAATTTGGTAGCTGTAGGTTGAACGGTCTGACCCGTAGAGCACCAACACACATACACGCATTGAGCTTTATTATAAGTATAGATAGAAGAATCGGAAACGTAATAAGGATTAGACAAAATGTTAAATTATTTTTATTTATTTATTGTTGAATTTTTTTCATTTTCTCTTTAATTATTCATATCGACTTTTAATTTAGAACCATTGAAATGAAAATTTTAAGCGAATTGTAATTTCATTTTAATTAAACATTTCCTTTAAAGCTTTTAACCATAAAATGTTTTTTGTTCCTTATTTTGCTTATCTTTGTTCTTTTATGCTCATCTATTATTGAAGATGTTTTACTTTATGATTGATTTTTTGTTCTTTCATTTCATTTCTAAAGCTCATTTGAGAAATTTCATCTTTTCTCCAAAAATCAAGTCATTCATGAAAATTATCTCATATCTTCTATTCATTGAAATAACGCATTGTTGTAAAGCACATTAATCTACTTTAAAAATACTTTATTCATATATTAATACATAAAACGTTCAACTGCGTCAATTCCTGCCTTTTACGTTTTTTTCAACAGCATAAAATAATAATATTTAAAAGCATACTATTATTAATATTCTATAACATAAAAAAAATAAAACCAAAATTATAATCTTTGAAGAAATTTGTATATATACTCGTAATAATTGAATTTTTAAAAAATTTTAATGCATATTTGTGATTTTTATTTCTTTATTATAATTTAATGTCCTTGTAGTATTACTTTCAGTAATTTATGCTTTCACTATTTGATTTTGGCGTTTATATTCTTGAGTTTAAAAGGAAACATCTTTTTTCTACTTTTAATATATTAATAAAAGCAGGTTTATGAAAACTTAATTATTTTCCGACTCATTTTATACATTTAAACATTACAAAAGGCTGTGTTCGATTTTAATAGGTGAAACCAGATTGTACTTTATAGGAAATGTCGATGCTTCGTTTCGCTATGTTGCTTACTATTGAAAAATAAAAATGAAAATAGCATTTTTATCTCACAAGTGCTTTCATACTGCTTTGAATATACGACATAAAATTGGACAATTTTTGAATGTGAAAATTTTTAAAAAATGGACAATAAATTCGTTTATTTTCGATATATGATACTTTTTGTTATGTGAGTGTTGGAACTACACAAAAAAAAAACATTTCGCCTATTTATTTACTTACTTCGCCTATTTATTTACTCTACTACTTTTTAAACGAAAGGAATAACAAAGCAAATATTTACATATTATCAACAATTTGAACTTCATTGCAATTAAAGTGCTGAATCCTAAACGAAGTAATATATTTTACCCAGTGTCTGAAAGATGATATTCCGCTGTCATAGAGAACACCATCTAAATAATTCCAAAATTAAGCGAACATTGCGAGTCAGCGCAATCGTTAATTCACAGAATTAATTTCAACACCGTGCATTCAGATCCGCTTATAATCCATAATAAACCTCCCGAGAATACTCGTTTAACCTATGAAAGAGAATTTGATAGCCCGAATCTGCTAAACTGCATTTATTCAGTGCGTGTCAGAATGTCGTCCCCCAAGTGCAACAATTTGCATACACGAATTTCATTATCCTTTAATTTAATTGAAATGAACAGTACCGATGGAAGTTTTGCTTCAAAATATGCTCCTGCCTCCAGTTAGTTACTTTATGAGTATTTTAATATCTCCACTGTCTGGTCAAGAAATATGTAAAAGAATTTATTCTTTTGACCCATTAATAATTTAGATAATATATATAATTTGAAGATTTTTTAATCATATATAAATATTGCAAAGCTTATTCTTCTTTATGTAATACAAAAGGTAAATATTGTAATACTTAGACCCCGCCTAGACTGGACGTTCATCTTAATCTCAATTCTATTAAATATTTAAATCGTAAAACAGGCAATTTGTGTTACGACAATGCAAATGTGATTTGGGGAATCATTTTTATGAGACAGCAGTCAGTGAACAAATGTTTGCATTTGCATATCACGAATTAAATATTTGAACAAAACATTAATAATCCTTAATCTCTTTTAATGTAAGCTGGCTTGGAACTAAAACGTGTTTGGTTACAATTTGGTAAAGTAGTCTTGCTAACATAATTGGGAGGTAATCTTCAGTGCATTTTAAATGACTTTTTGAATAAGTTAATGCTCAGATCGGTTCAAAAGCATTTGTGTACATTTGAATTTGTAGTCCTCATAAGTTGGAATTGGCTCAAGCAAAAAGAAACAAAAAAAATAAATAAATAAAGGATCATTAAAGACATCAGTAGTTGGCTCAAATAGAATGAAAGTTGATGATACTATGTATTGTAACAAATAATGTGGAATTAATGAAAACATATAGACAACGCAAAAGCATAGATAAACCTACAAATGAACGTAAAACGTATAAACTACGTAATATATCATTTTTATAAATGAAATATATCATTTATACGTTGAGTGCTGAATTAAATTTAAAAGTGAAAATAACTTTGCTTCAATTATACTTACAAGCACTAGAGTTTTTATTTGTAAAAACAATGGTCTAATTCAGAAAATTGGCTTCTTTAATTGGATGGTGAGTATAATTTTAACTTATCTTATTACTTTAAATATATCTACTAAAAATACATTGCATTATTCTACAAACTATACTACTTTATTTAAATAAAATTACTTCTCTATCAACAAACATCGCAAACCATTTAGCTAGTCCCAAAAGGGATTCGCTTGTTTTTTCTTAATTAACTGGAAAATCGATTAATTAAATTATATCATTGAATTATTTAATTAGTTTATTTTTAAGTCTCCTGGTTCTTATCGCCAAGCATTCGAGATTTATCGCCAGATTTAATATGTATTTATTTCAATCAGAGATATTTTATATCTATTTAACATCCATTTCTAATCTGTCATATTCAAAGTGATAATTTAAATTAAAATTGAATGCATAGTTAAAAAAATATTGCAGGAAAAATTACAAAAAATTACTTTTGACCAAATATAGAAAAGAATAATAAAAAAACTGCACTGATTTGTATTATTTACTATCTAAAATAATACAAATCAGTGCAGTTACCAGAAAATCGTTCTTTTTCAAACAAATTTTAGTGATAAAATTAAATTAAAAAAATAATAATATTGTTTAGCAGAAAGGGAATACTTTCTAAGAGTTATCATATTTATAAACTAAAAACTGCCAAACGATTTCCAAATTTCGTATTTCCTTTTAATTCGCCTATTTTAATAATTTTTTCTAATTGGGAAAAAATGTCACCCCCAGTTTCTTTCTTATTTTTCTTTGAATGATTGCAAAAGAATGAATAGCTCATTTTTCCGATTTGTGTATCTTAAAGAGAAAATTTCCTGCTTCAAATGGCCAATTCAACTAGTTGCTTTTTAGATTTTCTCCAGCAACACGAAACCAACTTGTGCATTTTCTTTCATTGCAATCCTTAATCAGGGAAAATCAAACTTGCTGCTATCCCTCCCTTTTTCTCCCAGAGAAAAAAATAAATACTGTTATGCTTATTGATTGATGAGATGAGGTGGTTTTGAAAAATGATAAAATCACTGCCCTTTTTCTATTACTATGTGGACTACGCCGCGTTAAAAATAGTGAATGAACTTCCGATCAAAAAAATCAGTATTCAAATTACTGAACTTCTTCAGATTTTAGTCTTCATTTAAGGCAATTAATTTTCTTTTCCCAGTAATTCAGTATGTATTAGTGTTGGGTTTATGTTTAGTATAGAATTTGAGAGATCTATCCTTCATCAATGAAAGTTCTTGTATTTTGATAAAATGCATTCTGAAAAGCCATAATTCAAATTACTCAAAAAGTCGAAATGAGTCTTTTTTCTCCTTTACTGAGAAACTACTTTAAATTATTCTTGAAGAATAATTTAAAGAAAGAAGATTAAAGAAAAATTAAAGAAGAAGAAAAGAACTCAAATGTTTTCGTAAACAATTCAACTTTACTTTTTGTTGAATTCAAAATAATGTTTTAAACGATATATTTTAATAATGAAAATGTTTGTAGGGAACGTTTCTTGAATTTGAATATGTTTTAATGGATATGTGTCCCCAATCTTCGAAGCGATTAACTGCAAAATAACAGATAAATGTTCTTTAAAGCATAAAAAGATTTATTTTATTTGAATTAAATTATCATATATGAATAATTAATCATAGCGCTTAATGATTATTGTGAATTTTAAAGTCATGGTGATTTAAAAAAAACAATAAAAATATAATTATGAAAATATGAAGTTGCAATTAATCGTTTGCCTACTAGTAAATGCACCTTTAAATAAATCCAGCCCCCTCCGTTTTGCAATAACATTAAGAAAAATAAAAACAATTTAAGGTTCCAAAAATGCTGATTTATTACATACTAGCCGCCTTTGGCGACCAGCCGGTTCGCCAGTATTACCGCTCGCTACAATTTTCAATTAAATATTTCAAATAACTTGTCTCTTAATATCTTCTCAAACAAAACATTTTTAATCTTCAAATTTTGATAGTCATACCAAACTTATATTGTTTAGATCGTTTCGTTCAATTTACTATATATATTTTGCTAATTTGTTGCCATTTCCGGTAAAACTTCAACTTCAATTAAAAATGTAAATGACGAAATTGCAATTAATATTAAGATATTTTTTAATAAAACCAAGCGCTTTATTTTATTTATCATCTTTATTGTTATTTATTAATTATTATTATTATTGAATATGAGTATTGCAAACAGAATTGCTCGGTATTTAAGTCTTAAGTTAACTACAAGATATTTTTCATAGTTTATGTAATATCTCAAACAATAATTCAACAAAAATTTCTGAGATTCAGCATAAAATTCAGTTTTTAGTTTTGCTTTCAAAAGGATTGAAATGAAATCAATAATAATATTTTGTTCCTGCTTATAAATATATTTCAAAAATTATGAAGTCTAAATTTAATGCAGTAAGGTATCATAGTCTGATAAATATTCTGGACACACCAAATTTTAAATAAATGAATGAATGTTTCTATTTTCCACGATCAACTAAGACTTATTTATGAAGTTTTAAATGTTAAAAATTTAGAAAAACTCACCATTTTCATAATCTTAGGCCAATTAATCTTGAGAAACCTGCGCGCTTATTGGCGTATTTTCTTTGAAACGATCGATGAAAAATCTAAAATTATCCTATTTTTATTGAATAGTGATGTTCAAACCTTCAGAAATCAGTCAGTTTAAGTGATTTGAAATTAACTCTTAAAAGTCAGTGATTTAGTTGATTGGAAATTAACTCTATGACCATCATAAAATCTGTGCTTTCTCTTGTGGTGTATGCATTCTCCTTAATATCCGATCGAATAAAACATCACTACATAGATCAAACACATCAAAAGTAAACATAACATTTCAATAGTTGCCAAAAACAAAAGAGAGAAAAATGCAATTAATAAGCAGACGATATTTAGAAAAGTACAGATATTTAGACTGGAAAATGAAATTATCTGAAATTAAAAACACGCGCAGACGGTATTTACAAAAGTAAAAATATTCAAACCTGAAAAAGAAAACATATGAGTTATTCCATCAATAAATGCCATAAGTTTGTTTACATCTTCATTATTTTATGAGTCATTAAATATCAAAATGGATCCAGGACTGAATAAACACCCTGTATAGAGAGTGTAAAAGATCATAAAATAATTTTTCTTGAATTTATTTTTAAAAAAAATTAATATTTCATATTTGTTTCATTTCCTACAGACACTTGCCGAAAATTATATTTTTGCAGATTTCATTTCCAAAAAGATTTAAATTATTTTCAGTTAGAGCTTTAATCAATGTGATGGCAACACTTTGAAAAAAGCTATTTTTTTCTCATGAATGCGAAACGTGCTTAATCCTCATTTTTATTTTTGACGAAAAAAATTATTGAAAAACATAGTTAAAATATTTATTTAAAAATTCATTAAAAATAGAAATTTAATTTTAAGATTAAAAAAGTAGTATCATTTAAAAGATAAAATTTTTATCTTTAACTTCATGTAAAAATCTTTTTTGTGCGGTAATATTTTCGGCAGTTATAGCAGAAACACGTCCAAATTTCGCTTAATTTTTAAATAAATAAAATTCTAGTTAAAAATTCGAAAAAATAACCCCCAGGTGCACATTCCCGGCCTCCAAGGTATACACGTGCCAAATTTGGTAGCTGTAGGTTGAATGGTCTGGTCTGTAGAGCGCCAACACACACACACACACACACACACACATTGAGCTTTATTATAAGTACTAGCCGCCTTTGGCGACCAGCCGGTTCGCCAATATTACCGCTCGCTACAATTTTCAATTAAATATTTTAAGTAACTGGTCTCTTAATAGATTCTCAAACAAAACAATTTTAATCTTCAAATTTTGATAGTCATACCAAACTTATACTGTTGTTTAGATCGTTTCGTTCAATTTACTCTATATATTTTGCTAATTTGTTGTCATTTCCGGTAAAACGTCAACTTTAATTTAAAGTGAAAATGATGAAATTGCAATTAATATAAAGATATTTTTTAATAAAACCAGGCGTTTTATTTTATTTATAATCTTTATTGCTATTTATTTATTACTATTATTATTGAATATGAGTATTGCAAACAGAATATCTCTGTATTTAAGTCTTATGTGAACTACAAAATATTTTTGATAATTTATGTAATATCTCAAAGAATAATTCAACAAAAATTTCTCAGATTTAGCATAAAATTCAGTTTTTAGTTTTGCTTTCAAAAGGATTGAAATGAAATCAATAATAATATTTTGTTCCAGCCTATAAATATATTTCAAAAATTATGAAATCTAAATTTAATGCAGTAAGGTATCATATTCTGATAAATATTCTGGACACACCAAATTTTAAATAAATGAATGAATGTTTCTATTTTGCACGATCAACTAAGACTTATTTATGAAGTTTTGAATGTTAAAAATCTAGAAAAACTCAACATTTTCATAATCTTAGGCCAATTATTCTTAGAAACCTGCGCGCTGATTGGCGTATTTTTTTTGAAACGATCAATGGAAAATCTAAAATTATCCTTTTTTTTTAATTGAATAGTGATATTCAAATTTTCATAAATCAGTCAGTTTAAGTGATTGATTTAGTTGAATGGAAATTAACTCTTTTTATTTAAAATATTAGTGTTTCAAGAGCATTTTGTTATTCGTGATTTCGACAGCAGAAGCTTTATGTAAAATCAAAAATTCGTTATTTATTAGAGCATTTATTGAATTAAGTTACATAAAATATAATCATTTTTCTATTTAAACCATTTTAGTAAATCTGTTGTGTTCGTGCGTCAACAAAAATAGAATGCAGACAAACTTATTATGAAACTAAATCTTATTACATTATAGATAATATTATCAAATTTACATCAACTTATTTTCATTCAAAATTCTAGCATCGTTTTTAAACAACAAATTAAAAGTTCCAAAAATATCACTGTTGCCAATCTGAATTTCACAACTATTTACAAAATAAAATTTATAATTATTAAAATAATCGTTTGCTACTTTTAAATAAAATATTTACGATTTATGTCGCAACAGATCTTTGTCTTACTAAAGGTTTACAAATTAGCTGTGTGGCCATGATTTGAATAGATATAGATTTCATCGCCTAGGATCAGTAAAATAACTGTAATTTTCTAATTTATCTTTTATTACAGCCATGGTATGTTTTAAAAGCGATAGACATGCCAGAATATAGTACATTTGTTAATTAATTTCATTTTATTTTTTCATGGAACGTAAATTACGTGCTTCAGAAAGTCGATCAGAAATACTGTTTTTGTTATCACATATTTCAGTGAAATAACCGATTCTGAAAAGATTAACTTTGTGAAACAAAAGGAATAATACGTCCGAATATATTTCTTTTCTTGTTTTCTTATTCTGCGTTTTTCTTTTAACTTAGAAATTGGACTAGTTACTTTCTAGTTTAAAAATTAGACAAAAATTCACTCTCCTCTATCTTTTTCATTCGAATCAACGTTTTGTTTCGAATGATTGTAACAATATTAACAACCGAAAATGGCAGTTTTTTAATTTGAGATTCTCAACGTGCAAAATCCTCTACCTATAATTTCATTTTTCGATATCTACACTAGAAAATTCCTTCAGTATGAATTCACTTGTGAATTTTTCAATTGTGAATACTTTTGCAAAATATTTTTCTACGTATTATATGATAAAATGATATTTTAATTAATTTTTCTATAATTCCTTTTAAAATTCTCTCTGACATTTCTGTGCGATACTCCGACTTATCCAGAAGCCATGCAGTAAACTTGATGGGACCGCCGCAGAGCATCCCCACCTTGCACGAAGGAGCAAACTACACTTGATGACATTGGACCCTTGCAAACAATAAAGAACCCTCCACAGAAAACGCATATTGGTACAGAAAAAGAATAGGAAAAATAAACACTACATTTTACATTACATATTACAGTTGTAAAACATTAAAAATGCATAAAAACATTAAATGAATGTTATAGTGAATGTGTTGTGATTTTCTAATGAACTACCCGGTTTTAATTACACTAGTTTTAATTTCCACAAACACAGCTACATTACAAAATTTACAAACACACATAGACAATTAGTTAAAGAAAACTACCGTTTCCAACCGAAAGCATTCAGCGGTAGAGCAAGGGTTGCGCATAGGGAAAAAAGTCGACCTCAGGATGCAGGTCTCCCATTCAACTGCTTTTCTTCTGTAAAACGCCACAAGGGGGCGCTCTCTGCTCAAGGGGAAAAAAGAGGTGCTACAATGTTAACTTTTTACATTAGGAAAGAGCTAAACACAAAAGATTTGACAAAATGTCTCTAATAGAACACTTAATGACTGTAACTTTTATGAGTTCTTTGACTTCAAGAGACATCCAATTTCTTCGTCATCTGTCTGTGTTCTCGCCATAGTGCATTAGGCATTTATCACGTGATTTATGGAACCTTCTTCGGTGCCACACTGACAAGTTGAACTTTGGTCAAAGAAACGACTTTGATGCCATGAAAATACACCATGGCCAGTGTATATTTGGTAAAGATAAAAATCAACTTCAATTCGGTTTAACCGAAACGTTTTTAAAATGTTGATAGGTTGTTCACCCCTTGATGGAATTACCCCATCTCTCCAACCAATCCTTAATTATTAGGTTTTTAGTCTCATTTCTGAGTCGGATTTTGGATTCATGAAAAATACTTCTTGGGTCTCTAAGTATAAAGTTTAATTGGCTAGTGTATCTGCTTTTTCATTTCCAGTATACCCCTGATGAACTTTAATCCAGATCATTTCACCATCAAGTTTAGCAGAAAAAAGTAAAGAAAATTTCCTCTAAAAATCTATTGGAATATCCATGTAAAGGGATATATTGCTGAAATAGAAGGTAAACTTATTGTGCTTCAATAACTTTGGAAAAAAAATTACTTTTCAGTATCAGTTATTAAGTTACAATATAAGCTTTAACTACATTCTTGATTAAATTATTTTAATTATTCTACAAATAAAAAATTTACAATACGTCTAAATCCATTCTTTTAAATCTTATAGTGTAAATATTACAATAACTATTGTAGTAAACAACACATTAACTTCTTTACACAGGAACGACTTTTGTTTATACAGAGAGTTGGAATGTTGTTTAAAAAGAACAACATTTCAACTCAACCCACATAAAAAGTATTAAATGTTTTCTAAATATTAATTTAAAATAACCTTGAGGTTTCATTTTTTTAAAAATTTATTCGTCGTTTTGAATTTCCGTTGTTCAGCTTCATAATTTAATTTCATTCTTGAAACGAAACAAAAAAGTGATGACTGCAAAATGTCCCCTGAAGGAAAACAATTAAATACTTTTTGTACGAATTTTTAAATTCTCTCCATGCGTTTTCTTCAAAGCGAAATTTCTTTTAAAAAAATAGAAAATTTGCTTTTACATTTATTTGCTCAAAATTGAATTTTTAATTTTTTGAGAAATAGGGAATGTATCAAAATTAAGAAACTATATTTACAAACGAATCACGGTTGTTTACATTTTAAAAGTGCAAATAATATAATTCTGTTTTTCACTTTCATAAAACTCGATAATTTATTCATATTGTTACGAAATTTCCGGGGTTCGGTTGGATATTGGAAGTTACATGGTGTGGAGAACCCTCAATCAGCAGGCGGCAGTAGAAAAAGAAACAACGACGTTTATTTACACGAAGACACACAGGACAGCACAAAACGGCAACTATATACAGCACAGAAGACGATTATCTTCAGCCGAGACGTGCAGCATACAACAAGACTCTACTGCAGACAGTAGCGCACAGCTTTGTTCAGCACTAGCTTGACTCCGTCGCTGCTCTGCTAATCCCTGGAAGACCAGTTCTTCACCGTCGATTCCGACTACTACGCTCCGTCGATTCTGACTACGACTACTCCGTTGATTCCCACTACTCTTCTCTGTCGTTTCCGACTACGCTTTTTCAACCACTCCGCTCCGTCGATTCCGACTACTACTACTCTGACTTCCCTGCTCTGGCAGCTGCAGACCCTTTTATAGGTCTCAGGAGGCGGGGCTAGAAGCCTCTCAACCAATCAGGAACGTTCAAGGCGTATCTCGGTTCCTACTGGACGGAGCGGGAAAATTTTCGATGTTTCGGGTATAATCTATTTGGGAAGCAGAATTGCAGGTTTGTAACAATATTTTTAAAATTAAAGTCCATATCCGTTATAAGAAACATAAAAAAGCAGATTAATTGAGAAAAACAACAAATTATCGTTTTATTTTAAGAATTCTTACTATTGAACTTAGAATTTCTTTATAACTATATGCTAAATATTTTAAGATCCAAGGATTTTTCTTCATAAATTCATAAGACATTTGAGAGGAGTAAAAAAAGTTTAATTAATCAATATTAATTATTTTTGAAAAGCTGTCTCATATACTTTTTCTTAATTTTAAAATTCTTTCAATTACTTTTGAAATTATTTTTTTTACACGATTGATCATATAAATTTATACTAGATTTAAATATTCATCGAAATAAAAATTTCAAAATATGCCAAATTATAAAAATTACGATTAATGCTCTTAATTCTTCTGCATTTGGGTTTTAAATTATGTATGCACGTTTCTTAATTCAAAAAAAAAAGAAACTTTTCTTGTAAACCTGGTCTCTGTTAAATATGTTGTAATTAAAGTTATTTATACGTAATTTTTAAACATAAATTGATAAGTACCTACTAAACCTTTATATTCTCATAGTATTTAGCCTTTATCATGATGAACATTATATTCGTCTTTTGCTTAATATAGAATTTTAAATAGAAATTTCACAATCCTTGTCTTAATCAGAAAAACGGTGAGTTTTATACCAAATTACAGTTTAATGAAGACTCATTTTCATTTGATAAAAAAAATTCAAAATTCATCTTGTTATATACTGTAGATTAATAAAGAAGTACTTTCCTTTAATATATTTTTATACGTTTGAAACTTCTTTAAATAAACATTTTATACTTTCTTACAAAGTATAGTATTTAAAATTATTTTTCAATTTTATCGGCAGGAATTCTCAATTTTTAGATAATAATATAATGTAAAGAAATTTAGATTATACTTTCTATTCAATATCTACAATTAGATTCAAAATAACATTGTAACGGTTACCTTAACTCTACTACCTCCTCTTTTGATACAACAGATGGCGTTACCTTATTAACATCAAGGTATATTTCCCCTGATTCTTCTTGAGGATCATTATTCGTGTATTCGAATTAGTGTCGTGTATTTTGTGTTCGTGTTTGTTTTTCTCTAGCGAAATGTGGAATTTAGAGAATAATAAAATAACTGTTCTTGAAACTCCTCTATTTCATCGACCTAATAATGAAGTTATAAAGAGTCTCGTCCCTCTATAACTCAAAATATTTAAGGTTGCAATTATATAAGGGTTAGTTGTTAAAAAAATTCTTTGTTTTAAATGAAAATCCTGCAAAGAAATTGCTAAAAAGTCTTGAAATAGAAAATGTTATATACCTTATTTATGGCATATGCTTTCTAGTGTCTCAACAAATTAATAAACTATTATTTCATAAATTTTTTTATTAAAATTTAAAAAATTGCTATTTTATGAGACATTAAATGCTAAAATACTTTTGAAGGCCGTAAGTTTTTTCCTATTATTAAAAAAAATGTCTTTAAATTAAGTTAGAAGTAATTAAAGTTAGTAAAAAAAGTAATTTGTCATTAAAATTACTCAAGCATTCTCGTTGAGTTATCGAAAACTTTTACACTTGGTAAATTCTGTAACATTTGGAAAACTGTAATTATTTATATGGAAATGCTCAATGCATCAAAAATGTTTCCATTATTAAATACTATTTTTGGTAACTTTCCTCTTTTGAAATCAAGTTATTCAAATCTTTCAAATTTATCTTATCACCACGAAGCATCATTAATGGAATTTATTATTAGGAGAAATATTGCATTTTATTTTTCCTGTCAGAATAAAATAAATTCACAAAAAATTTTATATTAAATAAGGACAAAAATTCAGTTGTCAGTTGTAAAATAAATCTTTAAATTTTCAATAATTTGCTTCGTAAATTCCTTTTTTCTCATTTTTGCCATATTCGCGTGAATATTCCAAACAGTAATTGAAAACCAATGACAAATCTTTTTTCTTAACCATCATATCTACTCAAATGTACCGAATAACGGTGCAGGAAAAGGAGGATAAAAGAGTTCAGACGGGCAGTTTCAATCTTCCTTATTAAGATTTCGAGTGAAAACCTTTGCATAAATTGGTTTCTACTCACAGGGGAAAATCCCCGAAACAACTCGCTAAAAATGAAAATTTCAATCAGAAAATGTTTTTATTTAGAAGCGCAAATTGGAAACGTGCGCTGTTTTTTCGTTGCAACTACTCAAAACAAAACGGAGAAATTATTGGATATTCTTTTTTCTTCTTTTGTTTTTGTTAGAAAACAACTCGTCAATTATGTGAATTATGTGAGAATTCGTTTTGCTGAAAACATTATATAAATAAGAAATATAAGAACTGTTTCATTTTCATTTTTCAATTCTATTTCTTTTGATTATATTCTTTCAACAAATAATAGTATGTTCAGGAATTATTTGAGCAGGCTATAATTATACGGAAATTTTCTGAGCTATTCAAAACGATGCATTATTTATTTTTTAGCTTTTAGTGAAAAAATTAATAAATCTATGATTTTTTTTAATTTTCTTATTTATTTATTTCTCTGCTATGTTATCCCTAATAAATATGGCAATTTTTTTTTGCTCTTTAATTCCTCAATAATCTTATAGAATGCAAAATCAATTTGTAAAAAAAATTAATATATATTGTGATAACTATAATTTATGATTAAACATTTTGTGGAGAAATGCGCAGCTTTATCAAGAGTTGACTCTTCTTCTAGATGTGTATTCCTTCTTATGTGTTTTTCTCTCGCTATTACTTCACGTTTAAGAAAGTATATTCTGAAATATTTTTTTTATAATTTTGGTTTAATACATTTCCATGTGTATTTACTTGCTTTTAACTCAAATGCATACATACAATATTTAAAAGTTTTTTTTTTCTCTCACTTGCAATATCTTGAAAAGATTTTTGTTGAATGTTAAACTTCACAACTAGTGAAACCAATTTTAAACCTTTCCCTTATTTCATGAAGATTTTTTAATCTATACTTATAATAAAGCTCAATGTGTGTGTGTGTGTGTGTGTGTGTGTGTGTGTGTGTGTTGGCGCTCTACAGACCAGACCATTCAACCTACAGCTACCAAATTTGGCACGTGTATACCTTGGAGGCCGGGAATGTGCACCTGGGGGTTATTTTTTCGAATTTTTAACTAGAATTTTATTTATTTAAAAATTAAGCGAAATTTTGACGTGTTTCTGCTATAACTGCCGAAAATATTACCGCACAAAAAAGATTTTTACATGAAGTTAAAGATAAAAAATTTATCTTTTAAATGATACTACTGTTTTAATCTTAAAATTAAATTTCTATTTTTAATGAATTTTTAAATAAATATTTTAACTATGTTTTTCAATAATTTTTTTCGTCAAAAATAAAAATGAGGATTAAGCACGTTTCGCATTCATGAGAAAAAAATAGCTTTTTTCAAAGTGTTGCCATCACATTGATTAAAGCTCTAACTGAAAATAAATTAA
>JAPMOR010079526.1:0-20188 GCA_026543865.1 Argiope aurantia | reverse complement strand
TTTTAGAAAAATAAAATATTTATTTACATGAATTAAATATACTAGCATCAAATCTAATTCGTATATTTTCTAGCATAAGAATTACACAAAGAGAAAGCATTGTAATTGTTAAAAAAATTCGAAATCAAGATTTCGACGAATCTTTACGATTCCAATCTCTCTGAGTTCGAAAAACACATTTTTTGAATTATGCTTGTCTGTCTTTCAAAATGAAAAATGGAAAATAAAAAATCGTTTAGAGCTAGATTTTCAAAATTTGGTATAAGATATTAACATCTAATTTGTAGCTTTTTATCAAATTATGTATGAAATCTATTCACAAGAAATTTTACAGTCCGCTATCAGAGTAAATTTGAACACGATAAGTACAAAACGTTAAGAGCTAAAAAGATACAATTTTGCACGCAGATTTAGCATTTATAACGTAGATATATAAGAAATCTCGAAGCAAATATATCAAGGAATTGATCGGCTGTACTTTTTCAAACATTTAAACTTGATAATTCAGAAACATATTGCCTTAAATAAATTATATCTGATATTTGATCTTTCGGCTACAATGGTAATTTTATATCAAATTCTGGTTTCAAGCGGTTACAAAAACAATTTCCAAAATACGTATTTGATTATATGGCATTTGTGCATTAATTGCAGAAGCTGCATTCAATAAAAGAAGCTAGATTCGGAACCCAGAACTATATTTGGCAACTTTTAATCGCTATTGGCAACGGCTGTTACATAAATACCAGTTTTTTTAATACCATACTACGAAGTATACAGTTCTTAGGTTAAAAATAAAAATCCGAGCACTCGTGGCATTCAAGGCTTGCACAAGTTCTACAATTTTATGAGAAAGGGAGAGAAGATTAGAGCATATGTAAGAAAATTTCGAAGAGGCAATTCCATAAGTTTAGATCATTTTTATAATCTTTCAAAATAAATGAAAGACATGACTGTTATAAAAGAATTAAAAGATGTTCAACTGAAAAATGTTTTTATCCACTTGTTTTTTTTTTAGCTCGTTCCTTTACTACAAGTGAACTATTCTTTAAATGCCTTTAATAAATTACTTTTCAACATTATACAGAAGATTATATTAAAAAGATTTATTAAGATATATAATACCTTCTTTGATTTTCAATAAAGGAATCGTACTAGCAAAATTATCACAAAATTAAAAAAAAATTTTTTTTAAAAATCATGTTATATCAATTTAGGAAAAGCTTTAAGCAAAGTTTAAAAAATTGTTATTTACTACAGTTTGTATTTGTTTTGGGCAAACAAGCGAAATATTAATTTAGAAATACAATAAAAATATTTATAAAAACAAAAACCTTACAAATTATTCAGAGCAATTCAAAATAGCTTCACGAATTGCAAACAATTGCAATTCTTTTGTACACGACGATATAGGGAACAAAAAATTGAATATAGTAAAGAATGTATCTTAAAATTTTTGTTTGTGAAAATAATTATTGCTTATTGTGACTTCTTGGTCAAACAGATTATATCCATGCGGTAGAAACTATATCCACAGATTATATCCATTTGAAATTTTCTCTAACGTACCCTCAATTCATTCATTGTAAAATATTTTAACATATAACATAATGAATATAATTTCGATTGCGTGGAATAATATTTGCTCATGGTGACTCTTATTGGTCACACTGACTACATCCGTGCAGTTGTTCATTTGACTGCCAAGTGAAATTTTCTCTGGCACACGCAGTCTGTATCTTTGTTAAAAAAAATGAACATAGTATAGAATAAAAGTTAAAATCTGGTTTGCTAAGATAATGGTTGCTCATTGTGACTCTTCTTGGTCACACAGACTATATTTATGATGTAGGAACAGACTATATGTGAAATCTTCTCTAACATTATCTTCAATCCATTCATTTTAAAATATTTGAGCAGAGAGCCAAATTAATATTATTTTGTTAGCATAGATATAGTTTCGTCATGGTGATTCTTCTTGACCACACATACTACGTCCCTTTTACTACGATATGAAACTTTCTCTAGCGTACCAGTCCCTTCACTGCAATAAATAAATAAATATAATGAAAACAGTACAGAATGAAACTTAATATTTTGTTTGCTAATTATAACTCATTGTGACTCTTCTTGGTATCATATACTAGATCCATGTGGTTGCCTGTTTTACAAGTTTATGAAACATTCTCTATGGGTAATCCCAATTCATCCATTACAAAAGAACAATTAAAACCGAAGCTACTGCATCTGTACTAACAATAAAATCGAATGTGCTTGTTGGATTTTCACAGGCCATAAAGTACAAGGTGGTTATCAAATAGTGTTGTCTGTAGCTTGAAGGAATAGTCTGAATGAATCATCACACTTACTAATCGAGAAGTTGGATTAAGTATGATAAAATAATAAAAATAAAATGGTTTCAACAATCGCCGACAGGGGCGCTTTTGTATGTATAATGTGTAATTTAAGAACAGTGACTGGAAACGTAAAACCGGAAGGCATACTTAATTTGCTGAAAACTTTTACAGATAATCTGATTGCACTTGCTCATGGCGCTGCCGATCAGTTCAGATTTTATATAGTCATTGATTTGGAGGACATAATCCAGAATGATTCAACTGCGGAAATAATACACCAAGAGTGATGTTTCGCACATGTGATGTAATAGGATCTTTTCGGTCATCGAGGTTTGCGAGTATTGCTAGGTACACAATAGATGTTAAGTATCCCCAAATCCAAGAATCGCATGGCACCAGATCAGTTGATCATGCCATACATAAGTAACGGCTTGTTACTCTATCATCTGCGAAATGTTAAGAACTATTGGACTGCTCCCTCAGTATAGGGTGGGGCTCCAACTTGAATAAAAATCTTGTTAAGAAGACACTCTCTTTACTGAAGTTGAGGAACTACGAATATTTTCAAATTGTGTAGGTACCATTGAGCAGTAATCGAACTTGTTGCAGGTCCTGATGGCTGTAACTCCTTAATGATTAGGAGCAAGAATGGAACTTGCTGTAAAGCCACATCATACCATAAGTTTTGGAAAATGGATGAGCCTTTCTTCAATAATAATTTGGATGTTCCGAAGCCCATATTTTACAGCTTTGCGTATTAACTGTCCCATTATAGTGGGTTTTCCCTCCCCATAAAATCTTCCATAATTGGACACCATCCATATCAATTAGCGCTGAAAACGTTAGAGAAAAATTCAATCTCTGCTGTTTCTCTCCTGATAACGATTACTGATGACGACAGATTTTATACGTATAAAATTACATAGTATTTCTCAGGAATTTTTGAGCTGTAATATAGGGAGTATCCAAGTCTCAAGCATTTCTAAGAGCACTAGGACCGACTTCCGGAATTCCACAATTGCAGCGGCAATTTCTTCTTGTATGGGGAGAGGTACTGGTTTATCTCCCTTCCAGATTTTAAGTTAAGTTTCTTCATTATTTTTCTCGCTGAACATTGTGTCAACAGACCTTTTCGCATTCCTTTCACATGCCTGAATTCATATAAAGCTGCTGCAGTGTGTAAGCTGTTACAGTAGAATAATTTTAAAATCAAAGCGTGATCTCGTAAAATAAGAAGCATGTCTTACCACCATGACAGCTTCGTGATTTTGCTGATGATCAACAATGTGTGCACTGGTTGGGCCATTTATGCAAATGCTTATTATTATTATTATCATTCCATTCTTCTTCCCCCTTCTGGATTAATAAGTGTACCGATTTTGGTTTCATTCGGTATATTCCTTCAACGTACTGATAGCTCCAAATAGAGATACTTATTTTATAACCACCTGGTAAATCCTAGGTCTTCCAAATTTTATAGAAACATAATTTGGAAACTGGAGAAATAATTTTGAAATTTTAGTTAGGGTTTTAATTAATTAAAATTAATACTTTTTTTCGCCATGAAAAAGATATAATTTTAATTTTTATTCATGATTTCCGAAAGCCTTATTGTTCAAAATTTTTCTTTACATCTCTTTAAAATTAAAAAAAATCTTTTAAATAATATCATTTATTTACATTAAAATTTTTATGAATTTTGGTAATTTAAAATATATTTCTTTCACAGATTGTTCAACTTTAGATATATTTCCTTTTTACGATAAAATTCAATGAGTTCAATAAAATATTTAGCCACTTTATGTTCTACTATTTTTGAAAACTTAAGAAAGCATGAGCTTATTATCTATTTTTCTGAGCGGTTTTATGAAGAATCTAAAAGTGAAGTGTCGGTAAAGCAAAGATAAAGTATAATTAAAAGACAGATATCCTGAATTAGGTTATTAATGGCATTGAAATAGGTTTAATAAGGAATGCACATCTGTTGGACTGTAGCAAAAGTTAATGAGTTGAGGTCTGTTGATTTAAAATATTTGTTTCAAACTGATTTTTAGTGATTAGTTTTGATTTGAGCGACCATGAGAATTGTGAATAAAAACGATCCTACTTCAAATAAATGAATTTTTAATATTACTTTATATTTACATTTACAGTATTCTTAAAAACATTTTTTTTATTTCTTTAGCCCTCTATCATTACGCATGAGTTTTTATATTCTGTGGCAATTACATCCGAGATATTGTTAACAGTATTATAGACCGAATAGTTGGACACCTCTTTTAATTCGGTTGGACACCTCTAGAAGTATAGCAAAACAAAAATCATAGTTTCTAGAACAAGACCGATTTCGCCAATTTGTTTCACCACTTCCCATGCATAACGAACTAATCAGAATACACTATGTTTATTATGTAATCATAATTTAAAATAATAATTTTATTTTGCATGATAAAATATAGTTTAGCATAATATTTCAGACATTTTGCTATTATTAGGGTGGGCGAATAAATGTCTACTGATGGCAGCTAGTTAAATTTAAAAAGTGATATAAATGTGCTGAAGTTTTGCCTCTATGATACTCCATAAAACTTACGATCTATTCTCACTATGGTCTCTTCTTCCTGCTCCACTATATGCATATACATTATAACATAAAAGTAATCTGACATCCTGACTGGTAAAAATAATCAGCTTTTACAGTCAGAATTTTATAATTTTGTCCATTTTTTCCGATCCCAGATATGACACCATTGGAAATAAATGTATCGGATTTTGCTTGAAAGAAAATAGCTAATATAAGTAAAATAAAAAAGTAAATTCTTATGTGCAGATTTTATTATTCATATATGAGGATTAGAAGTCTCGAATGAGATGTATCACTCAAATATTTTCTTTGTTTTGGCAGAAAAATCGTCTTGTAATGAGAATTGTTCCTCGTTTGAAATAAAAATCTTGGATTGTACTTTATTATTAAATAGTTAACATTAATAAAATAAAGTTTACTTAATCAAAATATATAAATTTATAAAATATAATTTTTAGTAAAAATAAAATTAGTTTCAGAAGTATTGAAGTATAAATTTTTAATTTGCATAAAATACCATCTCGTTAATGAAATTAATATGGATGAATGGAAAATAATAAACATAACGGCTAAAGTTTTTATTTAAAGTTCCTATGTGGTCTTCTTGCTCTATTTTTAATTATTTTTAAATTTATTAATTTACTTCTCGATATTTTTTCTGATTTTGTTTCCGAATTGATTTTTTTTTGTTTCATTCAACAATCCAAACTTAACGTTGAATATTCCTTTTATAGTACAAGATGAAAAAAAAAAGAACTATACGAATGATACTTTTTCTGCTTTAATCCTTTAAAATTTGTCAAAACTCTAATTGAAAGAAAAATATTTATCCAAAAATTGAGACAATCTTAGACACTTTTCTCAAAATTTAGAAAAATCAGAATCAAGGAAGCAAAATATGAGAACGTTTCGACTCATTTGAAACTTCTAGTTTCTTACAACCTCAAACTCCGTAAGAACTCCAACGACTTTTACGTGATGGAAAACATTTCCAATTTATCACATCAGATTGACTCTTGGACAAATTTTGCCAATAAAATTAATTATTCATTATTTTTTCACACTTTAAATAAATTTATTAAATGGCACTTATTTCTCAAAAATTATATAAAAGGTTTATTAGCAAAAATCGGAATTTTCTGCAACATATTTCTCAAAATGTTAAGCAAATCAGGATTAAAGAAGGAAAATCTTGGAACTTCCTGACTAATTTGAAATTTCTGATTCCTTTTCTCACAATAATGATACAGCAATAGTTACAATTCTGTCAATTCACTTCTGCTAAAAAAGTAATTTTATTGCAAATTCAAATTTATGAATAGAGGCATTTTTTAATAATCATATTATGTTTGTGTACCAACTTTTCACACTTGTGACATCTTTCAGCTTTTATATTGCACAAATTATCTGTAATGTTCAAAATAATTATTTAGAAGGAAAAATCGGGACTATCTGGATCATTTTTCTCAAATTTTACTCAAATCAGGACTAACAAAGCAAAAGCTAGAATATATCGTCTAATTGTAAACTTTCAATGTTTTCTGTCACAATAATTGTGCAATAATAGCAACAATTCTGTCAATTCTCATCTGACGATAAACCAATTTTATCGCAATATAGATACCAAAATTAGAAGTATTTGTCTAATCGTATCTTACTTGAACACCAACATTTAACACTTGTCTCATCTCGTAGTATTTATGTTGGAAAAATCATGTACAGTGGTGAAAAATTCCAGCCAACAGTTTACCAGCATCAAAGATTTCTTATCAAATGACGTCTGCAAAACACCTGCACCTAGACCTCACGTAATCACAAGCTGACCTCTTGATCTTGAGGCGCCGGGATCTTCCAGTGTCACTGAATGTCGGGACCCGGGTTCGTGTTTATAGAAACGCTCTCATCGCCTGTCTGTTGATCGAAGGTCATTATAAGTAGCTGAGGCGTCTTGTGGGAGGAGAGATATTTTTTTCTTCCTGAGGACTGCAGTCCCCAAGAGGAATGTGTCATTCACTTGGGAGGCCCAAAGTTATCAAAAGTTAGAGAGCAAGTGTTCTCAACCTTTGGTACATATGGCCAGCAACAGATTAACCTCTGTAAGGACCTGTTGGTAAAAAAAGTTTCTAGGCCACCTTTTCTCTTCCACACTTCCAAAAACAGATGTTTTTTGTTGATTTTAATACAATATTTATATGAACAGAACATATAAATAAGAAATCTGTCTATCTATATATATAATTAAAAATATATTTATTTGTTGCATGATTGTTTATTTGGACTTTATACATTCCTTAGATCTAGGGCCAATTCAAATAAAATTAGGCGCACTTGTTCCTTAGCATCTAAAATGACTTATTGCTCTCTTAAAAAATTTCTATATTTCTTTTTAGAGGGAAAATGAGGTTTTAAATATTATACGTGTTTCCTCCATAATTTCTGAATAAATCATAACAAACTTTATACATGACTTTAATACATGAAAAGAAATCATGTTCTGAAATTTGATTTGAATTTATACATGTTCAAAAATAGAGCGTTTGTAAATTAAATACAAACACATAATTAAGTTAACTTGAACCCGCGTGCTCACACACACACACACACAAAATCATCCCATTGAGATCTCTGAGAAGTGCCTATTTAATAATAAACATTGCACGTGTCACTCGTGATAAAGAACAATATTTTGGTTCCCTACATTATTTTACATGTAAAAATTTACACAAAAGATTTAAAAGTTAATCAACACTCTTAAAATAAAAGTTCATTGGCACTCTTATTGTGACAGGCATTTCGTAAATGAATCTAATATTAATACACAAATTTTAGTCAAAAGGAAACAAAAATACTTTTCCAACAAAGCAATAAAATTTTTACACCCTTTTACTTATTAACACATCACTTCTTTGCAAAACTGAATTTTTAGCTATTATGTTAATTAAATAGCTGGATTGGTCTCCACGAAATTTTATCGCATGCTCTCAAATGAAGTTGTTATCTTCTGTCTTATAAACCTGTGGACATTGAGAAAGGCTGTAAACGCCACGAGTGTTTATTTTTAGAGCACCGGGTATGAACTTTTTATGCTTCGAAGGATAATAACGGAACCATTATCTGTGGATTAACAGCATGCCTTTGGCGAATAATAGATATGAAAGATAGATCTTTGGCGTAAATCTAGATTCATTACTGAATTTAGTATGCTATCTTTGGCGATTAATCATTTGCTTGCAATATACTAGTGTCAGAAAGATGGATATATGTTTTGAATGATTTTTTCAAACCGATTCAAATCAAAATTTGGCAAAGAACATCAATTGCATTAATTAATTCGTATCATTACTTTTTTAAAGTTGCATACCTATATATATAATCAACTCCTTATCAGATCTGATTACAAATTTTGTACAGATTTACATTTTAGATGCTAAAATTATGTACTAGATTTTATCTATCAATAGACATATTAGATTTTATCTATCAATAGACATATTAGATTTTATCTATCAATAGACATATCATAGACACTCAAATAGACATATGGATTTCCGCTGAATGGATTTCGTTCAAAATTTACAAACTTAGTGTAAAAGCCATGTACCAAATTTCCTCCATCGATCTGAAATCAATATTGAATTATCACTTCATAGACAGACAAATAAAGCTATTGCCAAACGTTCCAAAAATGAATTTTTTGGACTCACAAAAGTCTAAAGCGTGGAGATCCGCCAAAATCTTCATACCGAATTGTTTGATGATTACAATACTTTTGTATGCGAAAAAGTAAAAGTAAATGTAGAAAACAATTGTGACGCGAGCCAAATTTACCTTCGACATTAATGAGGATAAAATATGATACATTAAAATTGATTGTGATAAAATAGACAGTTATTGAATAAATCTTAATTTTTGTTACAATATATTGTTATTTACTATAGTGCATGACATATTTATATTTTATTATGATGTAAAAGTTATATATTCAAATATTATTGAATATTCTGAGTTTAAATTGTTTTATTCTACGATTATTAAAACTCCATCTAGGATACATTGATTTTTAATTGGGATATATATATATATATATATATTTGATAATACATATTAGTTTTGATAAAATATCTGTAGGATCGCCAACATTTATTCTAGAGAATTTTAGAGATACTCTAATTAAAACTGTTCATTATAGTAATGTAGTTTCAATGCTAAAAATTTAGTTTTATAAAAATTGTTTTTTTAATTAAAATTTAGAAAATTAATTTTCGATTTCAATAAAAAAATGATTGAAAAACTTTCTTTTTGTTTTGCAAAAGTGAAGCTATAAAAAATGACTTTAGATATTTAATCAGACTTCTGGTATATTTGTTCTTATTTCAATTCAAACATTTTTTACACTTTTTTCTTATTTTTATATGTTTTATGTTTTTGAGATTGAATCTTATTCTAAAGTGAAATCCTAAAAGTTTTGAATTTCTGATGTCAGTGCAATATTTAAATATTTTCAGTGCTCAATTATCAAGAAAGAAATCATTTTTACTAAATTTTATTTCAAGTCTGGAATTAATTTGAAAAATTAGCTACACGATTCCTAAATTATAATCATTACAAAATGAATTAAATGTAATAATGAATTATGATATTTATTAATATAACGCTTTTATTAAATACTGAAAATATATTTTCAGTTAAAATTCTGAAGGTCAACACAAAAATCGTAAAATCACTAAGATAAACAATCAAGCGACAATGAATATGAAAAACAGAAAATGTTTATACGCATTAAAAATTAAAACATATTATAAATTTAATTGAAATTCCAGCGTATAAAGCGTATTTACATCATTTCATCACGGTTAATATGAATTGTATAAAAAAAATTATATATTTAAGTACAGAAATAAAAACGTGTTTTAAAAAAAATCCTTAAATTTTTTAAATATAATTTTCTAATAATAATGCTTTTATACGTATCATTTAAGTCTTTAACAGTTTTAACTTTTCAAGATGCAAAAATTGTAAGTGGATATTTTTTGATGCCATTGTGAAATTTGGAGATTAATCTTTAATTCGATGCATCGCAATCAAAATCTTAATCTTGCCATTAAATCTGTTTAATATATCAAGCAATATAGCCAAATTTTCAGCAAGCTAAATATTCCTTAAATTTAAGAAGTTTTTACATTAAAAGAAGAATGTGTCAGACAAAAAAATTCTGTAAATTTCAGAATTCTGTAAATTTCAGAATCAATGTTGTAAAAGAACAATCCTTTGTGTCTTATGAAATTATTTTTATATTTTAATAGTTGACTAAAGCATTTTCAGGATTATACTACTGAAAAATCAAATATTTAATTATTCAAATAAAATTACATTAAAACTTTTTTTATACTGCAGTAGTTTGGGAGCAAAAGTTAAAAAAAATTATAATAAATCAGTTATTTATGTCAAAGGTTGAAGTTCGAAGATAAAAAAAAATCTATTTAAAGATACGTGTTAGAAACATCGTACGCGAGAAAATAACAAAAAATGTCATATTTATTAAAAATCTTTTTATCGTCTGCCACTTCATTTTTAACAAAAATAAAAAATAAAATTACTGTGCAAAAAGATTTAAATAGCTTGAAGATTCTCAAAATTTTCAAACTATCCCAAACGATTTTTAAAATAGCAGAAGACCAAGCTTTTTAAAAGTTATTAATAATTTCTAAATATGTGTGTCACAAAGTTTAATTCGCTATTGTGGGAGTAAATGAAATTATGTTTACAAAATGGAATTTGTTGATAATTTTTTTAAAGTAAGTTTCAATTTCTTTTCCCCATTAGAAAAAAGTAATCATATTTTTGATCAATTTACAAGTAACTGATTCGTCAAAACAATTTTTAAATCAAAGAATAATTTTCAATATTAATAAAATAAATCTTATTGAGATACGTCACTTCATCAAATTTAAAATCAGATTATTTTAAATTTAGTTTACTAAAAAATTTCGGCTTCTGCCTTATTATTTGTTTGTGCAATATTGTTTATCCTCAATAAAAATAATTTCTATTTATAAAAATTTAAGTATACAATTACTTTTTACAAAACTTTCAATAAAACTTTACCGAATTGTATTTGCGAGAAAAATATGAAGAAAATATAGTTTTTTGAATTTTTAATGGGGAAAAGAATCTTTATTTTATTTATCGAGGTGAAGTTAATCTCTTTGTTTAAAGTAGTTATTTTGATATTTAATGGATTTTCTTTATCTATCTGTGACGCAAATTTTGTATTTTGTATTTAAATTTTATTTTCCCGTATACATAATATAGAGAAAGTATGGAAATCGTCAAAAAATTCGAACTCTAGAAATTTTGACAAATTTCTATATTTTAGACCTGACCTGAGTTCTAAAAACTCATTTTTAGAAAATGTCCGTCTGTCTGTCTGTGACAAAGATAACTCAAAAACGCATTGAGCTAGTCGATCGAAATTTGATATACGATCTTTACACCAAATGTACCGATTTATATTAAATCTTCAGTAAAATCTGATCAGAGGAGGTCTGACTGCTCGAATATAAGTTAACACGGTGATTACAAATTAAAAAGAGCCAAATGGATGAAATTTGGTACATCTATAGTGCAGACACCTATGAAATTTTGAGCCAACAAAGAATTGACAGTCTATCGGTTTGTACTACAAGTGTAATTTTGCGGGTTTCATTCGGTTGGAAAAAACGTGTTCTAAAACACAAATTCAGGTTTTGAAATTTATTAACCGCATGCCAGGGATTAATTGCCAAACCCCTCGCCAAATATTCATTCATAATTCCAGATTCAGGCTAAAAGTTAATATTTCGTAACTATTGTACGCCAATGCTGTGTAAGGTATTCTCAGGAATGACATCATTATGAGAGAGTATGCGAGAAAGTTTTAGGGAGACTGGTTTTAAAACAAATACATAATCTGAAATGCGCTTACATTACTCTTTTCATTTATTACAGCTGCAAGTGGTAAAAGGAAATAAAAATATTACGCTGATAATCTGCGTTACATTTAAGTACTTTTACACCGGACAATTTCTATACCGAATTAGGCAACACATTTGGTGTTAAAAATATTACAGCTGTAAACGCAGACATAATTTTTTTTTCTGATTTGAAGATTAAGAAGCACCTGTCTATAATTTCAAACATCACTGAGGAAAAACAACAGTTAAAATGAAAATATTAATATTCTGATCATATGATTCGCATATGTTTTCTTCTCTGCAACGTTCTTCAAATTACTTACTTTTTACATTTAAACTACTATAGAAAAATATTTCATGTAAAACTGATCATTACATTTCAGGAGGTTGGCAACAGGAGAAAGGCGAATAGAAATTTTGCTAATACATAAATAATTCAACTTATCCTTTTATATTTTCACACAAATTAACGTAAATTATTATTCTAATTAATGCATTTCAGAATCAAACAAAAAAACTTGTTTTCCGAACCAACAATCCGCTCTTTAAGTTTATATAATAATGAAAAGTTGTTTACCCAACGTATGGATTGCTTTTCTTTATACTTACAGCTGCTACTTTGCATAAACAGGTGTAATATAGAAATTTTATTTTTATGTATTTATATTTATGAAGGTCATAGGCGCTGATATTGATATTTAGAAATATTTATACTTGTTTCTTGCAATCCAAAGATGCAGAAAGCGCCAAGGCAAAAATAATTTTTATTTCTTTGTGTACGCAAAAGTGACTATTGATTAAAGAAATTAAATAAATAAAGTAAAATGTCTTTGAAGAGTATAATGGTTAGTTTCAAACAATAAATAAAAGAAAATATTTTTTCTAAGCTATATAAATTCTTTTTGTCTTTAAATACAACAACAAAATAATATATGGATAATAATATTTAAAACATAATATTTTTCAGAAGCTGTGAACTGTTTTTTATCTATGAATTTCTATGGAAATATTGAGTGTACAAATATGTATTTTTAAAATTAAAAGAATGGCACTATTTTTTTTAAAAAAAGATTGGTGTATACAAAATATTTCCTCTTAGAAACTGCAATGTTTGTCCATCTTTCAAGTAACAAATGAATTCAGCAAAGAAAAATGTTTCGTTGCTTAGATGCAATTCTGTTATTCAAGCCAGTTTTTAATATCTCATTGGGCATTAACTTCTCTCCAGAACCTACACTTTATATGGAATGCAGAAACAATTATCTGAAGGAGCAACATATGGTGAATACGGTGCATGGAACAACACATCCCAGCGAAGTGATTTTTAACTGTCTTTCTCAGGTGGGTGAGCATTATCACGTTGGGGAACATCTTTGCCAGGTCTTTCGTCACATTTGGGGTGTTTTTCCTTTGATGTTTCGCTCCAATTGTACAACCATTGCTAATGTAGTTCACCACTGATTGTTTATATTAAGTTGCAACAGTTCATGATAAACTTTCTTTGTCAAGTGTATTGAAATTACCATTTTTAAATTGCCGAAACTACTCTTTGCTTTTTGCATTAACATGGGTATGTTCACCATAAATCTCCACCAATTACCGATTTAATTGCAGTTTTCTTTCTAATTATTTTGGAAAATTTTACGAGACTCCTAGCAAGTGTTGCTCGTTTAACACAAAACTCGACATGTTCTCTACTTTGAAAAGATATATATTTTTAAATATTAGCAGAGGTCCCAACTAATTTTTAATGACTGTTCTCAGGCAAACCTTTCAAATACAATATTTTCGATTTGTTTGAAGTAAAGCAGTAATAATAATGTCATCTATTAAAAATGAGTGGATTCATTTTTATTCACTCAAATGCAAATTTGCAAATTTTCTTGTATTTTTAATACCTCTTTCGTTATTAACTAGTAAATAAAAATACAATTCCAGACGATACCTCTTTTAGCATCATGAATAAAAGTTATCGATTTATGCATTTGTACATATTTTGAGATATTTATCATGAAATCTGTAATAAATATTGTCGGAACATTTATAATTGTAGCTAAATAAATAGGTATTTATTTATTTTTAAGGCCACTACGTTTAATTGAAGATTTTCAGTTTATATCAAGATCGCTGAGCTTTACCATACGTAAGATGCTATGATTTCACCAAAATAATTGCATGTTCGGTTATACTTGGCAATTTTTTAGATTACGTTAAAATCGTCAATACAAAGTTATAAATCGCCTAATTGGCAATGATTTACAATTTTTAGGTGATTTTTCGCTGGGACCGTAAAAATAAACAAGAACTACTTTATAATCATATTAATATTAAAAGATTAATCATTGCAAAATAGCAACATATACAATAGTTTATGAGTTCTGTTTCTTAATTTTAGCATACGTAATCGGGGAAGATTTCCAAATAAGGAAATTAAATTTATCGAAACTGAATGCTTTTTTCCTGAATTGTCCAAATATTTGGCAGCATTTCTGTAATCTACTGAATTGAAACATCTGAACAATTGATGTTTCTTGGTAATTAGATACAGTGCCTCCACCATCCTTTTATTTTTATATAAAACTTAAAAAGAAAGTAAGAAAGAGAAAGAAATGAAATTAGCAACTACTTTTTCGGTTGATGTATATAGTTCTACGTAATGCCATTCTATTTATGGAAAAAATATTCCCTTTAATGATTTGTAAATTTTAATTCAAAATTTTAAAACTTAATGTAGTTTTTTGAAGCTAAAAAATATCGCAATTAAAATAGATAAGTTTTGAATAACGAGGAATTAGACATATATGTGTGAGGTTTAAAAATAATTTCTGGAAGCCAATCTGAAATTAATATTCGGTATAAATCATCGTAATTCTTGATGCATTAATTGTATCAATGGTTTCTAAAGGTACCGAAAAAAAATATAATTTCATCATTTTTCGTCCTTTAACATGAAATTCAGCAGAAGTAATTTATTAATGCAAGATCACGTTTCATTTTTGATTTAAAAAAACATTGATGAGATTTCTATTTTAATCACACAAAAGCATTTATTTTGGAGGCGATCAGAGCTTCCACTGGGTGATATTGTGTTTCTATATTATGAGAAATAATTCAAAGCAGCGCTACTAAAAATAGATATTTAATATTAATACTTTCCCCAATTATTTATACTAAGGCATTTAATGAAAATAATAAGTTTATGAAGACATCTCCCAATTTCTTTCTTTAAATATATGCTTCTTTACTAGAATATATATTTTATGAAAAAATATATGATTCTATTATTAATACTGCTAGAAAAAAATAATTGCTTGTTTACTTGTTTTCAAACGGAAAGAAATGTGTATTGGAAAACTTCTCTGCAATATTTCCTCAAGTATCGCAACAAGTTTGGTTTTAGGAAAAATCAAGATATGAAGCAAAAACTCAAAACAACTTTAGATCCTTTCTGATATTTCAATTATTTATTTCAAATAACATCTTTAAAAAATGATAAATGTGGTGGATAGGTTATTACTTTTATTTGAAAAAAAACCCAGCAAAGGAGTTTTACAGTTCCTTTACATAGCCTTAGATATCTTTCCTTATCATTTCGAAGCCGAATGAGAGCTATTTTGCGATGAATCTTATAATGTTAGACCATGGTCAGACGAGGGTGGACGATGCCTGAAGAGGCAAACCCATCTTTTACAACGACGCTCCAGCTGAGGATCTTTTGTCCTCCAGCTTTCTAGTTACATAAAAAAACATCAGAAAGATTCTCAATACTTAGAATACTGAAATTAAATATTTCTGTCAAGCAAAATTATTTCTAAAAGCACATGTAATTTTTGTTTATATTGTTACGGAATTACTATTTCCTCTTCCGTAGGGATTCTTTTTGATTTGTTGGTCAATGCAGAAATAAACAGTTCTTTAGTAGAAAACAACGACTCTTATTGCAACGAAGACGATCAATTATACATGACACAGAGACGACGAATATGCAGACGACAAATTTACATCCGAGACGAAGACAGATAACAGATAGAAGCACACTACAACAAACAGGAGCTAACAAGTCGTAATCGGTAGTAATAACAGCCACGGCACACAAAGCGGCCAGAGAGAATCCAGCAAGAGAGGGGATCCTCGGAGCTTCGCTCTATGGTCTCTCCAAGCGGCTGAAATTCTCCACTGTCTCCTCGCTTTAACTGTATCCAGCTTGCGACACAATACTACATGACTGGCTACTCCTTATAGAACTCGGCACACAGCTCAGTTCAGTACTCGCTTGAGATCCACACAACGGTGGCACTTTTTCGGACTATACCGCCGTTGCTTCGCTATCCACCGGAAGACTCGTTTCTTGTCTTCGACTCCGATTCTGGTTTATTGTAGCTTGAGACTGCCGGCCTTTTATAGTTTCCGAGAGACGGAGCGAGAAAGTTCTCGCATCAATCAGGCGTATCTCAGTTCCTATTGGATGGATCGATATAATTCTCGAGGTTTTCAGTAATTTCTAGTTTGTTGCCAAAGTCGCCACATTTTTGCCAAGTCACCAAATTGTCGCCAAGTTTGTCACTAAGCTTTGAGATGACTGACGCGGCACTCGATCAGCACCCGCAGGGCACACCGAGTAAAACGGTCCTTCTTACGATGAAATTATTCTTGCTGGGAAGCAGCATTACAGGTTTTGTAACAATATAAATGATAGTTTATACTACTTACTATCTAGATTTTATTTTAAAAAATACTTCTGGTCTAGAAAAAAAAATTTCAACTAAAATTAAATGGAAAGTAATACACCTAATTACATAAAATTTAATTTCGGAAAATTCTTTATTGCCAGAATTTTTTTAAAAAAGGGAAGGGAAAAGTAGTAAATACGAAAATGATATGAAAATAAATATGGTAAATGAGACAGCTTAATCAAATATTGGCAATTACTTTCTTTGTGAATTACACTTTTACTTACAAATAACATAAACAATGCAAAATAAAAATAAAAATCATATTATGTATTTTGCACATGCGCATTACGCTACATTAAAAGTCATGCCAACTTAAGAATTAACATATGTCTTAGTATTCATTCTAAAATGCTCTAATGAATAACTTTCAAAATACTAAAAATACAGGGTTATTATAATTAAAGTTGCGATTTTAAAAAAAGATAATATTAAAACTACTGGTCAGAATGACTCGATATTTTAATACAACAATCGTGAGGCAATGGAATTTTGTCGGGCTAAGGGGGGGGGATGAAATAGTTCGAAAATGTGCCGATAGATGTAACTGTCATAGTTCACATTGTGTGGAGATAGGCTAATTATTTATACTTGACAGGCGCAAGGCAGACATAGCTGCCATAAAAATACAGATCACCAGCTCTTTGCCTGAAAGCTTCATCATGACTTTGACTATGAAGGATCTCGCTCTGCTCTTGAAGCTTTTTTATGAGAATGATGACTGTGCACTTACAGCTATCAAGAAGTTTCGGACATTAAAATCCATAAACGCGGTTCAATAACCACAAATGATCTATGAAAATGATTGCTAAATTCGAATAGACCGGTTCATTTGACGCGAAACGGGATAGAGGAAGGAAATCAGTTTCGGTTGTTGGAGTGGGAGATCTGACTACAACATTACAAGAGCAGACTAACAATGATGCTGGAATCAACACTTCACGGGGAGTTGGCCGAATGCTGGATATGCCTCGGTGAGTAAGTCCTATAGAACAGCTTGCACTGTTATCCGTACAAGATAACTCATGTGCAGCAGTTGCTACCTGCTGACCTGGAAGCACGTCAATCTTTTGCACTACAATTTCTTGCTTAGATGGAAGTGAACAAGGGATGACCATGGAACATTCTGTGGTCTGACGATGAACACTGCTATTTGCACGATTCTGTATATATGCAAAATTGCAGGATATGGGAGACACAAAATCCATTCCAGCTACAGCCATTACCTCTTCACTCTGAAAAGGTCACTATGTGGTGAGGAATGGAATAACGGCAATGTTTATCGTGGTCCGTTTTTCTTCGAGCAGATCACACCTGCGGATCCCGTTACCTGCATCGTTACTGGCAAGTGGTATGAATCACTTTTGTGTAATCATGTCCTTCCAGCACTTCAGCAGCGTCAATGTGTGGATCGCACAATATTCTTGCAAGATGCCGCACATTGTTACTCCTGTGAAGCAGCTGCAGAGTGCTCATTTCGGAGATAATAGGATCTTAAGCCGTCATTTTCTAACAACGTGTCCCCTTCGTTCCCCCGACTTAAAACCGTGTGATTTTTGGCTTTGGGGGTACCTGAAGAATGTTGTTTACAGCGGGCGGATTGAGAATTTATCAGACTTGAAGGCAAGCATCACACACTACATTCATTGTTTCAGCACAGATACCCTTCGAACTGTTAAGGAACATGCGCTTCCAATTAATAGTGGAACAAGACCTAGAGCATATCGAACATCTTATGTCTTAACCATTCATCAGTAAGGTGTTTGTTCCATGTAGCTTTTTTTTCTGTTATTATCACTGTTGTCGCTATAAACAAGTATTCTTGTCTTATTGCTAATAAAATTTATTAAACCCTTGAACTTTATTGTTTGCTTTTGACTAACAATGTTCTTGTATTTAACGAATACATTTTTTGGTCTTTCCCCTCACATTGCCCTCTATCGGCACATTTTTGAACCATTATTTAGTTCACCAAAAATAATTCTATTCCCTTATGATTTTTCTGCTAAAATATCAAGTCTTTCACACCAGTAGTTTTAAAATTATCGATTTTTGAAATCATAACTTTAATTAAAAACCCCTGTGTTTGAAAATAAAGTTGTAAATTTCTACATTTTTTTTCTTGCATCTTAGAAATAGGGTTTTATGCTGAATAATTAAAAAAATAATATCAAAGATATTACCTCAATATATTACAAATAATAATGGCAGACACCGTATGACATTGCTTATTCAGTGATAAAAGTTAGAAAAATCAAAATCGAAATAAAACAGAGAAGTATGGAAAATAAATAACAAAATAATAATATTGATTTTGCGCGTTTATATATTTTTTTCCTGACAATTTGTATCGCCTGGTGAATTACGATAAAAATTAAAACAAGTAATTATACATGAACCAACATTAGAAAAATGGGAAAGAGGCAATGAATTTAAAAAGTTTGCAGCAATCGTTATTATTTGAATGTAAATTGCACAAATTTCATGATTTTTTTTTTATTTCGTATTTTGGCTTCTTGCCAAATGAGTGAAGAAACAAAATCTTGCCTTACAGATTCGTGCTTTCTGCCGAGGATTAATGAAGAATATCGTTTTATTGTAATTGTATTCTGATACCATATAAACAGGGAAAAAAATCAACAAAAAAGGTACTTTGGCTTGTCTTATATTAAATTAGAGAAATATGTTAGAATAATAACCTGAAAAAATGTGAAAATCAGAACTTTAAAATCAGAAATTTTACTTTTAATTCTTAAAAATATTTTAGGAAATTGACTATTTTTTTTTTTCCAAATTCAAAAAGTTTAATCAATTTACACTTTTACAATGCAATCGTTTATACAACGAAACGATGTGCAAAAACAAATTCTTTAGAACGGAAATTAGTTATTCGCTTTAAAGGCACTCTAACTTCTGTTCCACTATAATTAAAAAACAATACAATTATGTGAGAAAAATCATTCTAAATAACGCAAATATTGAAAAAAAAATTGTTCTATATTAACTTTTAAAATTCGGGCTTTGAGGTGCATTGCATCACTATTACAATTAACCATGTGCCAAATTTCATGGCTGATTGATTTGGTTTAGTTATATTAACGTCCCGTTTGAAGCAACCCTTGGGCTATTTTGGGACGGACCTTGTAATTTTGAACCGCGGTCAGATGACGAGGACGACACCTAGTCATCCGATCTGGCACCCCCCTTTCCACACCACACCACACTAGCCGGAGGACGTTTGGTCAGGACATATTTAACGTGCACCCCCTTACACGACGGTTCTTCGGAGGAATGGGGTCTCGAACCTGAAACCCTCCGATTTCGAAAGCCGAGACCTTACCACCAGGCCACCGCGGCCTATTTCATGGCTGAAGCATGATGAAATTATCTGTATATTGTAGAAATTTCTTTTATAATTATGGAATAAATCCACATTCATACTGAATTTAAGAATTGTAATAAAATTCATTAAGGAATGTAATGAGAACGACGATGGACAATACAAGAGTAAAAAAAGATTTAGAAAATATATTTTATTAGAAAATGAAGAAGATATATTAGAAA
>JAPMOR010079521.1:0-28485 GCA_026543865.1 Argiope aurantia | reverse complement strand
TCCATCAAAAACAAATTAAGAAGAACCTGGCAAAACACAAGAAATCCTGAAGACAAAAAGAATCTAAACAGAGCCCGCGAAAGACTTAGAAAGATGTGGGAAAAATACAACAACGAAATTTGGACAGATAAAATAGAAAATGCATCCACTGAAGATAACTCCATTTGGCAACTGACAAGATCCTTTGCAGACAATAAATTGAAAATGCCCCCTCTGAGAGGAATTAACACCATAGCTTACAGTGATACTGAGAAGGCTGAAGAAATAGCCATTAACCTCCAGGATCAATTTACCACGAACAAAATATCCGATAAAAATAATGACAGAATAGTTAGAAAATCTGTCCGCCAGTTTCTAAAAAACAAACCCACCTCAACAATTGATCCATGCAGCCCAGAGGAAGTAATTGAAGCTATTAAAAATACAAAGAAAAAGAAAAGCCCGGGTGAAGACGGAATCACCAACGAAATGATCAAAAACCTCCCAAATAAACTACTCTTCCGTATTACCAAGCTCATTAACGCCATTCTCAAACTACAATACTTCCCATGTTACTGGAAAAGAGCCATAATCATTCCCATTCACAAACCTGGCAAAGATCCATACAACCCCACCAGCTATAGACCTATCAGCCTCCTATCATCACTAAGTAAAATAGCAGAAAAAATTATACTCAATAGACTCAAACCCATTGTCGAAGATCAATTAATTCCTTATCAATTTGGTTTCAAAAGTAAACATTCTACTACGGCTCAACTACTCAGAATGACGGAAATTATCAGACAGGGATGGTCTGAGGGACTGGACACAGGAGCAATATTTCTAGATGTAGCAAAAGCTTTCGACAAAGTCTGGACAATAGGCCTAATTTATAAAATTATCAATATGGGAATACCTGACTCACTCTCCAAACTTCTAGCCACTTACCTAACAAATAGATCATTCAAAGTAAAAATTGGTAAAAACCTCTCTCACCCAAGACCCATCCAAGCGGGTGTAGCCCAGGGTTCCATCCTTGCGCCTCTATGCTTTAATATTTATATTAACGACATAATCAGAACTACTAGAACACAACTCTATCTATTCGCTGACGACACAGCCATCCTGAGTACCTCCAAAGATCTGACTACAATAGCCAAAGATATTGACAACCACCTCAACAAACTAGAACCATGGCTAATTAAATGGAAAATTAAAGTCAACGCAGAAAAAAGCCAGGCAATTCTTTTTACCCATAAAAAGAATAATCCACCAGCCCCCACTCTCAATAAAATTCAGATACCATGGAGAACCGAAACAAAATACCTTGGAATTCACCTCGACCAAAAATTAACGTTTGCACAGCACATAAACAATATAGCGAAGCAATATAAACAAGCCAAAGCCCAACTTTACCCTCTCCTCTGCAATAACTCTAAACTTTCAATAGAGAACAAATTACTTATCTACAAATCACTCCTGAGGCCACAAATTACCTACGCAGCACCGATATGGGGCGCAGCAGCTAAGACCCACCTCAAAAAATTAGAAATTGCACAAAACTCCACACTCCGCCAGATCACCAAAATGCCATGGTTCATTAGAAACACCAATATTAGAAAAGACCTCAACATCCAAACAATAGAAGAATTCATCAAAAAACTATCAACCACCTTCTTTCAGCGAATAGATAGCATGGAAAACATTACAATCAAATCTCTCCCTCGGTACGACCCCAAAAACCCACGCAATAAAAATCGACCTCGCCGCATTATCACCTAAGGGCTGAAGAGAGGAAGAAGCAAGAAGATCATTAACCCGTTGAGTACAGCGCCTGAAGACATAAAGGGTTCCGGCAACAATGAAGAACCGTTACAACAACAGCTGACGATACCCACCCCTCCTACCCGCTCCAAACCAGTCGGACAATAGTCGAATTGCCAGCCTTTTCAAGGACGGGGATTCCCCCCTCACTGATCTGTTCCTTATCTTATCTTGCTAAACAACCCAACTTTAAATAACTTCCCCAACCCCATCCTCACGTATTCGAATACTAAGCTCTCTCTTAAGTTAAAAATAAGGACTACTAACACCTATTAATAATCCAATTAACCTAATTATTATGCAGCACTCTTAATTATCACACCTCCCTTATTTATTTATTTTTTAATTTTTTTTTTTTTTAATACTAACAACGCACAATAGCATTAAGTTAGATTAATTTGTAATGCATTTGCCCAGCATTTTTCAGGAATGGAGGTTATAGGCGCTACGCGCCCGGGTCCTCCCTACAAATTCAACATCGGCTGGCATTAAGGGGATAGTCCTACTTAAGGACGGGTGCCCCGACAAGCCTACCATCGAAGTCCCAGCCTCAGTCAAGACATTTTTTCTCACTCATTCTCCTGCTAGCTACCGTCATGAGCGGTAGTGATTCGGAGGAAGGAAGCGCGAAGCGCATACGTGCGGAGGAAATGGAAACGGATAATGAGCATTCCCAACAACCATGCCATTGCGATGAACGGCTCTTTTTAGAGCGGAAAATAGAATTCATAAAACTAAAAATCGAAGGCTTACTAAAAGCCACGCAATTCTACTTAGAAAATGGTTTAGACCCTGATTGTGAAGAATACCTTGCCATGAGAGAAAACCACCAGGAGGCCCTAGCAAAGAAAGGAGCACTTGAGGGTGAGTTAGACCTTCTCCCTGAATGTTGTGGTCCGGATAGAGCAAATCAGGAAAATTTCATCAGATCGCCTAAAAGAAAAACTGCCCGCCCAATTCAGGCAAGCCAAAATAATCCATTAGAAGTAAACAACAAATTTGAAGCATTAGGTAATTTAAAATCACAAAAAGAGGAAACCCCCGTTCCAGTTAAAAAACTCCCCCCAATAATGCTGAAATATAGCCAAGAATACGCTGAAATTCTGGTCCAAATCAGGAGAGTATGCGGACCTACAGAAAACAAACTGGCTAGTGGATATGTAAAAATTTTCCCCAACGATGCTGAACAGCATAGGAAAATTACCAATTTTTGCATAACACAAGGATATGATTTCTATATCATAAAACCCAGGGACGAGCGACCGATTAAAGCGGTAATCAAAGGGTTACCGCACGACCATTCCACGGACGAACTTAAAGACGTACTAACCATCGAGTACGATTTACCAGTTTGCAAAGTCACACAGCTTACACAAATTAGAACCAAACGCCCCCTCCCTTTTTACCTAATAGAACTAAGACGAAACAACGAAGCCCAACGCATCTTCGATATACAACATATAAATTACCTGAAAGTAACTGTGTAACCCTTTAGAGGCAGGAGGACTATCAATCAATGTTATAAATGTAACAATTTCCCCATACCGCAGATTGCTGCGAAATGAAACCACGCTGCCTAAAATGTGATCAAGAGCATCTCACAAACCAGTGCCCAATTAAAGAAAAATTAGCAGAACCCAGATGTATTAATTGTAAAAAAGTAGGCCATGTTGCGTCTTATAGGGGTTGCGAAGCATTACCAAATAACAATAACATACGCGAAAATTACTATTCTACAGCAAGAAATAACTTAAATTCCAGACAGGCATATGTTCAAGAGAATAAAACCTTCGCAGACCTTTTTAACGGAAACGCTCCTCAACAGAGGGCGCCACGAGAGCAACCAGCTGTTATCGTAAATAACAACAACAGCTCGGATAAAATCAATCTATCTGCAACCCTCGGTGATAATTTTAATTATTGTTCTGTTACTCCAAGTGTATGGACGCCGGAACAGCGCTAGCAGTGACCCTACTCTACAAGATAACCTGTCCCGCCTGCGGAAAATTAACCCTAACATTCCTCGGGAAATGTCTCGAATGCAACGAGCCGATCGAACACCCTCTCGAAGCCAAGACAGCCGAGGACGGCTCCACTGTGTACGTTAAGAGAACTTCCCCTGAAATCAAGGAAACACAAGCCAATTCTGAAAACTGAGCAGACAGAGCAGCAACTCGAACCATCACCCCTACAACCCCTAGCAAACGACAGATTGAAATTTCAAACCCTCTCCAGATGCAAGACACAGATGCCATAATGACCTCCCCAACATCACCTAAACAGAATAAATCACCAAATGAGTTCAAACCAGTACCACCCAGGAAAGCAGCCAAAAAGCCCCGCACCGAAGAAAATTTTCAATTAAGAACAGAAAACGCTTACTCACAACTACAAGAAGAAATAGCAAATCCAACCCAATCCATAGCATCCATTAGTCTGGTCATAAAAGAAAATTACAACCTGATCCTCCAAGAGATAAAAAGAATCCACCCTGAAACCGAAAACCACTACCAAAGAGGCTACATACAAATCCAACCCCGATCAGCTAAAGCCAGAGAAGAAATAATCCAACTCCTTACATCTAAAAACCAAGACTTCATAAACAACGAAACACCCGAAGAAAGACCCATTAAAATTGTCATCAGAGGCCTCCCAGTGAACTCAAATATCAACGAAATAAAAACCGAACTCGAAAACAACAATTACAAGATCCAGAGAGTTAGCCAGCTGAAAAACTTCCGTACAAGAACCCCCCTCCCCCTTTTCCTAGTAGAAGTCAGAAAAATAGGTAACTACAAGAACATCTACAATTTAAAAAACCTCTGCTTCCTATCCATTAATATAGAACCCTACAGGAACAAACCCACAGCTACCATCTGCTTTAACTGCTCGGGATTTCATCATTCAGCAAGAAACTGCAACATAAAGCCAAGATGTATTAAATGCAGTGGAGAACATCCCACCCGCGATTGCAACATAAAAGAAAAGATCGAAAACCCAATTTGTATCAACTGCAAAATGAGCGGACACCTCGCAGCCTGGAAGGGATGCCCCGCAATTCCAAGAATCCAGACCTCAATAGCAAACTACCCCAGAAGATCTTATGCTGAAATTACAACTAGGAAAATCCCCAAAAGGAGCGAAGAGAACCTCCAAACAACCCAAGAAACCATCAACCAAAGCCCAAAACCCAGACGCCCACAGCCTCCCCAAGCCAATTCAACACAGGAACTGAAGGAACTAATTGAAATGAAAAACCACTTAAGTGAGATCCAGGAGATCAGAGACCTGCTTATCGAATTTCCAAATATCCTCCAAGCCATTCGACTAAGCAAGAAAGCTAAAAACAAGCGAGAAAAACTCCTCATAATCCTAGATGCCCTGACGACGACGTGATGGGTGTTTTGGCGGAGCACCTGGACTCGATGGTCCTTAATCTCCGAGACCTTATAGTTTATTAGATTTAACATTAGATTTATGGTTTAAACATTGATATTTAACTGCCTGGGTAACTGTTATCTGTAATTAAATTTATTATTAGAAAAAAAACATTTAATGTGACAGGATAAGATGGTTAAAATACATAATAACTCTTATAATATTAGATCATTGGCAAATGTATACATAAAGTATGTGGGTAATATTATTACCTGCTGTTGGCACGCCTTCGTCGTATCTGTCCAGTCCAGTAAGGTTGATGCAGGGTTAATGATCAAGACTTTTCTTGTTAGCCCTGATAAGGGCATGTACGGTCATTGATCATTACCTGCTATTCGTCAGGGAGGAGCGTTCTTGGCCTTCTCTTCTTCCTGGGGTTACTAGGGTCATATGTTGGTATACTTACTATTGCTTGGTTGGTGTGGTTGTCTATTGTATGGAAAAAATTTGAGGCTAGTTTTTTAAAGTATTCGGTTATTGTTTGCATTTTGAGTTCTTTTAGGATTTGTTTATTTCTGATGTACCAAGGGACTTTGGTTATTTCCCTGGCTATTCTATTTTGAGTAGTTTCCAGTTTATTAATGTGGGATTTAGCTGCCGCCCCCCAAACTGGTGAGGCGTAGCTCATTAGTGGTCTAATGATGGTCTTGTATAGTAGTAATTTGTTTTTCAGAGAGAGTCTGGACCCTTTACCCATCATAGGGTATAGTTTAGCTCTACATATTTTAACTTTATTTCTGATGCTATTGATGTGCTCTTTATATGTGAGTTTTTTGTCCAATATCACACCTAGGTATTTTGTGTGGTTACTCCAGTTTATGCTTCTTCTGTAAAGTTTTGGGGGATCGGGAGTATTCCTCTTTCTCGTAAAGTAGACAGCCTGGCACTTGTCCGTGTTCACCTTAACCTTCCACCTGATAAGCCATTTACCGAGATCATCCAGGTATTCATTTAGGTTTTTCATGATGTTGATGGATTCACCGGTGCTCATGATGGCAGTGTCGTCGGCGAATAGACATAATTGGGTCTGGCAGTTCCTGGGGCTGGAAATATCATTGATGTAAACATTGAACAATATTGGTCCAATCTTGGATCCTTGCACTACTCCGGCCTCAATTACACGTTCTGAGGAGAGATTACTCCCTACTCGAACGGTAAAGTGCCTTCCTCGTAGGTACGTAGCTATGAGCCTGATAATGCTACCAGGGATCCGCATTTTTATCAGTTTGTATAACAGGCCGTCTGTCCAGACCCTGTCAAACGCCTTAGCGATGTCCAGGAACACTGCCCCGGTGTCCCAGCCTTCATCCATCCCTTCCCGGACGATCTCAGTGATTCTTAGCAGTTGTTGTACAGTAGATAGGTTTTTCCTAAAACCGAATTGGTAGGGTGTGAGGCGGGCTTCTGTGGTTAAGATGATTCTTTTAAGTATCACAGCTTCTGCTACTTTACTGAGAGAGGATAATAAACTTATGGGTCTATAACTGCTTGGGTCTTGTGGGTTTTTTCCTGGTTTGAGTATGGGGAATATTGTTGCTATTTTCCATGCATTTGGGTAATATTGTAGTCTTAGGATGGCATTAATTATTTCAGTGAGTCTGATTATTGATTTAATTGGCAGTCTTTTTATCATTTTGTTGGAGATATTGTCCAGTCCAGGGCTTTTTCCTTCTTTAAGTTTATGATTTCCACTATTTCAGATGGTTTGCATTCTTCTGCTGCCTCTAAGTGTTGTTTATTGAAGAATTTGTCTAGTCTTTTCTGTACAATGTACTCAGTAGGGGGATGGGATAGGTCGTTTACTTTGAATTGTTTTTCATAGATATCTGCAATTGCATCTGCCTTCTCTTGGTCAATATATACTATAGTGTTATTTGCTTGAAGGGGGGCATTCTATTATGGGTTTTTGTGTAGGCTTTTTCGTGGAGTTTCTTTAGGTGATTTTGGGCTCTATTATACAGGTTTTTGTCATTGGGGTTTCTACTGGTTTGGTATATTTTTCTTAATCTGTTTCTTATTTGGGTTTGCTGTTTGATTTCTAAGGAGAATTCTTCGTTTGTTTTATTTTTCCATTTCCCTGCGGTTTCAATTGATCTCTGCAGTTCATGGGTAAATCTTTTTATTTCTATTTCAATATCAGTTTCATTTTTGGGGTTGAAATCGCTTGTTGGGTTGTCCAGGATATTCTGCTGGAATTTTTTCCAATTGGGTATGAATATTTTGTTGCTGCATGAGACTGTGTTGGTATCAATCCAGAATCGTACAGGCTGGTGGTCACTTGCTAGTTCGTTTACTGTATTAGTGGAACAGTTGAAATGTAGTTCCTTGCTTATGGCTAAATCTATTGTGGAGGCTCCTTGTCTGCTGAATCTTGTGGGTTTGTCTGGTGCGTGAATATTTAGTCGGGCTTTTTCAGTGAAGTTTAGCAGCCGCTTGCCTATTTTGCAGCTCCTAGCACAGTTCCAAGCTCTATTTTTGGCATTGAAGTCGCCTGCTATAAACGTAGTTCTATTGTATGCTAGTAGGCTTTCTAGGTCCATTGTGTACATTGTGTCATTAAGAGGGGGATTATAGATTGAGATGAAGTTGATTGGGTCAAGGTTTGGGAAAATAGCAACAACCATCGTGGCCTCGACATAATAGAGCCCTGGGTTTGGTAGATAGTGGTGCTGGATGCAATTTTTGATCAGGATTACTGTCCCTCTTCGTCTAAAGTGGGTGCGGCTGGAGTTGGAGTAAAATTTGTAATTAGGGAAATAACATTTATCTATTCCGCTGAGGTGTGTTTCTTGGATTAATACTATGTCTGGGTTGTGGCGTCCTAGAAACTCTCTGAAGTCATTCACCTTGTTATACAGACCATTCGCATTCCAAGTGAAAACTACGATGCCAGTGTTACTATTCATGTTTGTTATTATTGTGCGGCCCTCTGAGTGATTCGACTAGGTAGAAGATTAGGTCTATTGCTGATGTGCCGTTATTAAATTTTTCCAATAGTGCTTGCAAGTTTATTTTCTTAATTAAGTTACCTAGCCCCGTTAGTAAAGTAAGGATGTTTTGAATCCCTTCTTCTATTGTGGGTATTTCGCCAGTGCTCTCTCCCCCTGCACTGCGGTTAGGATCCTGCCCTGCTCTTATCTCCTGGACGCGTGGGAGGCGCGCGTCCTCTTGTTTACCTTTTCCCCCTCGCTGGTTATCAGTAGTCGTTTTGTTGCTCCGCTGCGCTATTGTTGCATATGAGGTTCCCGTAGTTACTTTGCGGTCTATTTTAGGGTACTTAGGGCATCCTTTGTAGCTCGCCGTGTGTGGTCCCCCACAGTTGGCGCATTTAACTGGCAGCTTTTCTTCCTCCGATTTTGCTACTTTATTAGGGCAATTTAGAGATTCGTGTTGGCCCGCGCATATGACACACTTCGGCTTCATTCCACATTGCTGTGAGGTATGTTGCCATGTTTGGCATTTATAGCATTGCCTGACTGTTTTATTTATATATTTTTCAACTCTTACTACCATGTACATGAGTTGATCTAGTTTATAGATGTCCTGAATGTTGGGGGTTTTTGTTAGGTGAATTTGGAATATAGGAAGTAATTCTTTGGTTTTAAATTTTCTGAATTGATTAACTTTTTGTACTTGATAGTCTAATTGCGTTAGTTCATTTTTAATTTCTTCTAAGTCAGTGTTGATAGGTAACCCTTTTATTACTATTTTGATCGGTTTTTCTGTTTTATCTGAGATTACGTAGTATTCTAGTTTTTGCTCTTCTAAATATTTAGTTAGTCTCCTTACGTCGTCCGTTGTTTCGACGAAAAGTTTAACAAATTCTCCAGTCTCTTTGGCGGTGCATTTAATTTTTTGTATTGTATTGATTCTTTTAAGCAGTACTGGATATTCTGCTATTCTGCGGAGCATAATGGGTGGCAATTTTGGCTGAGTATTTATAGTTTGTGGTTCCTTTATTTTATTCAGTGGGTCAAATTTGTTTGTTATTGGGATCTCATTATTTTCTACAGGTTTTTGTAGCTTTTTGGCTGGTACAGTGTCTTCGGAGGATCGCTTCCTGCTCCTCTTACCCTTAACTATTTCAAACCCATCCTCGCCCGTTTCCTTTGCTTTTTTAAAATCGTAATATTTTGCGGCTTTGGATAGACTATTTTCTCTCGCTTTATTTTTTGCGCTTGCTTTCATTCTATTTTTAAGTCCCGTTTTATTGTTTATTGTCTTTTTATTATCAGCTTTAATTTCTTTAATTATGCTGCAGTCATTATGGGTTTCTTTACCCTCTAGTTTCTTGGTGGGCTTACCGCCAAGTGTTGGCAATTCTTCCTCATTCATTTCTACTTCGTTTTCGCTGTTGCTATCATCCTCATCTTCCATTTCGTCTTCACTACTGCCTATTTCCAAATCGGAGTTAATTTTAGGGGGCGGGATATCACTTTTTAGTATCATTTCAATTTCGCTGCTTACTTTATTGTTATTATTTAGGTATACTCTTTCTCGGGGGTAGCTATTAGTGCTAGCATTTTTTGCGTTACATGGGGAAATATTATCATTAATTATTTCATTTTCGTATCGTTTGGAAGTATCTAACACAACATTCTTATTACTTACAGCATATTTATCAATTATAACATTTTTATCAATTGTAACATTCTTATCAATTAAGTCATTCATATCATCTACAGTATTTTTATCAGTTTCTGCATTTTTATCAACTAGAACATTAGATATAGTATGAGAATCAGGGTAGAAAATGTTCAGCCACTTACCATTGTCCTCCACGATTCTCTGCTGGATCTCATCAATCCTTTTGTTGATTTTATCTTTCAATTTTTTAATTTTCGGCGTCTCCACTTGCTTATCCAAATACTCCTTGAAGAGGCCGTATTGATAATCAGTTGTGAGGTTGGTCGAAAGTTGCCTTTCGATCTCCTCTGCGTCATTTAGGCGTTCGGCCATAATATAGCCAAACGGCTCTAAATAATTTTTATAATCACCAAATACCTTTGTAGAGTTGGTTACACTAACACAATAATCCACCCTGGGTGTACACAGGGTATAAATCACAATTCACTAGATCGATGCACACAGATTCAAATTCACGTGGGTCACTTCACTAGCACTGGTTACACACGTCCGTACTCGCTGAGGTCACCTACTCGAATCCGACTCGAATCTCGGAATACTGACTTGCCAAATGTACTTCTTTTGTAAAATCCTCCAGAATAGTAGATTTTGATGGAGAGCCTGGGCGGTCAGCCTGTAATCTCCGCTCCCTAAAAAGTGCTATTGAAGATACCTGTGCAAAACATAATATGACATAATAATGTAGTGCAGAGTGAATTAAGATTTTAGTAATTTGTGAGTTAAAAAATAAACACAAAAAAAAACAAAAGAAATAAAAATAAAAAAAGGAAAAAAAAAAAATTAAAAAAAAGACGAGTAAAAATAAATAAGTTTACTAATTTAAGTACATAAGGGGTTGGGAAGGGTTAGTAGGGCGTTGGCTGGTCAGCAATTCGACTTTCATTTTCGTCCGTCTGGAGGGGGTTGATCTGGTGATAAGAGCCGGCTGGAACGGGTTCGCAGATGGGTCGTGAAGTTCTTCGGGGTCTTCTCTTGGCAGGCACGTGTCTTCTTTGTGTTACACTTCTTTTATCTTCGCCGCAGAATGGGGTTCTCAGATGGGCGTGGGGTTCTTCAGGGTCTTCTCGTGGCAGTCACGTGGCTTCTTTGTGTTCGTCTCCTTTCTTCTCGCCGCTGGTTATCGGTTTTTTCTTAATGGCTTTTTGATGGCCTCTTCTTCCTTTCTTGTGGTTTTGCGGTGGGGTGGCTTATCTCCCTTGCTTAATGATTATTTGATGGACTTCTCTTGCTACTTCATATTGTTAAGGTTCTTGCCCTCAGTTTAGGAGTGTCCGTGGTCTTTTTTTTGTACAGAGGATCGTAGGGGTTGTAGCGGGGGATGGATTTAATGGCTATGTTTTGCATCTTATCAATTCTTTCGAAAAAGGAGGTTGCGTATTTTTTAATGAGCTCTCTGATGGTTTTGATATTGAAGTCTTTTCTGATATTATTATTTCTTACAAACCAGGGCATGTTTGAAATTTGCCTGAGAATTTGGGTTTGGAGAATTTCAAGCTTGGTTATGTGGGTTTGAGCGGCGATTCCCCAAATCGGGGCCGCGTAGGTGAGAATTGGCCTTAGGATCGATGTATAGATGAGGGTTTTGTTTTTTATGGAGAGCTTGGAATGGTGGTTTATGAGAGGATATAGGGTGGCTTTCGCTGCGAGGTATTTTTTCTTAATGGAGTTAATGTGGGGGCCAAAGGTGAGTCGTTGATCTAGAATTACGCCAAGATATTTTGTTTCCTTTTGCCAAGGGATTGTAATGCTATTGAGGGTAGGTGGGGGAGGTTTATTTTTTTTGCTAGAGAAGAATATTGCTTGGCTTTTTTCTGCATTTACTTTAATTTTCCATTTGACAAGCCATTTTTCGAGTTGATTAAGGTGGTTTTGAAGGTCTTCTGTGATTTTGTGCCTATTTTCATCTGTGCTCAGGATCGCAGTGTCATCAGCAAAGAGGTATAGTTGGGTTTTGGTCGTTCTGGTAATGTCATTGATGTAGATATTAAAGCATATTGGTGCGAGAATGGAGCCTTGGGCAATTCCTGCTTGGAGTTGCTTAGGGGAGGAATGCTCATCTCCTACACGAACTTTAAACTGTCTGAATGTTAGGTAAGATGCAAGAAGTTTAATAAGGCCATCCGGAATATTGAGTTGGATTATTTTAAAAATGAGCCCCTTGATCCAGACCTTGTCGAAGGCTTTAGCTATATCTAGGAAGACTGCGCCTGTATCTTTTTGATCGAGCCAACCCTGCTTGATAACTTCGGTCATTCTGTAGAGTTGAGCAACTGTGGAGTGTTCATTGCGGAAGCCGAATTGGTATGGAATGATTTTGTCTTCTATTTCCGGTTTAAGTCTATTGTAGATAATTTTTTCAATAATTTTGCTGATGGAGGGAAGGAGACTGATCGGTCGGTAGCTTGTTGGGTTGTGAGCTTGCTTTCCTGGTTTATGGATTGGGACAACTATTGATGTTTTCCAAGCTTGTGGGAAGTGATGATATTTCATGATTGCGTTGGTGAGTTTCGTTATTTTAAAGATGGTTTTTAACGGAAGATTTTTGAGCATTTCATTTGTAATGCCGTCTTCTCCCGGCGCTTTTTTCTTTTTAGTGTTTTTTATGGCTTCAATGATTTCGTCCGGTTTGCAGGGTTGAATCGGGTTTTGGATTTATTTGCTCCAGAATTTTCTGATTGTTTTGTTGACTATTTTTTCTGTGGCTTGGTTTGAGATGGGATTTAATTTAAATTGGTCTTCTAGGTTGTGGGCGAGTTCCTCTGCCTTTTCTTTATTGCTGTATGCTATTGTGTTTATACCTCTGAGAGGGGGGATGCGGAATTTATTGCCGGTGAATTTCTTAATTAATTTCCAGATGGAGTTGTCCTCGACAGTGGCGGTTTCGATTTTATACTCCCAGCTGTTGTTTCTGTGCTCTTCCCACATCTTGGTCAATTTTTCTTTGGCGCGGTTGTAGTTTTTTTTATCCAGGGGGTGTCTAGTTTTCTGCCAGATTTTTCTCAGCTTGTTTCTTATTGTGGTTTGCGTTTTAATTTCTGGGGGGGTTTCAAAGGAGCTAGCTTTGTGAAATTTGGCGGTTTTGTTGAATGCGCTAAAGATTTCAGAGGTAATTTCTCTTGCTTCGTTTTCAATTGCTGCTGGGCTATTGATTTTGGTATTTGGATGCGTTTTTTCGTTTAGGTATTTTCTATATTGGTTCCAGTTCGGCTTTACTTTGAATATTTCTTTTTTGTTAATTTCCGCTACGTTGATGTATAAGAGGATTGGAAGATGGTCACTAGAGAGTTCTGTTATTGTTTTAATTTCATATGGGTAATTAATGTTTCTGGCTATTGCAAAGTCAATGATGGTTTCACTAGTTTTGGTGTATCTTGTTGGGTGGTCCGGCGCTATTATTTTCATTTTTAATTTTTTAGTTATTGAGTTGAGTCTCATACCAAGAGGGTTGGCTTTTTCGCAGTTCCAATTTTTGTGTTTTGCGTTGAAGTCGCCAATGAGGATGGTTTCAAAGCCGGTCTGGATCAGTGTTTCTATGTCCATTATAAAGTTGTTGTCCGTGCAGGGGGGAAGGTAGGTTGAAATAATATTAATATTTTTGTTGCAGATTGTAGTGTGAATTGTGACTATAGTTGCTTCCAGGTACCTGAGGGTTGGGTTCGGGTAGTACGTATGTTTAATGTTATTTTTAATGAAAATTCCAGTACCTCTGATGCTGCGTCCAGTTCTACTTGGATTTGAATAAAAGGTGTAGTTGGCTATTGCAATTTTATTATTGGTGCGGAGGTGGGTTTCTTGAACAGCTATTATATCTGGGTTATATTTTATTGCGAAGTCTTGGAGCTCATTGATTTTGTTTAGGAGCCCATTTGCGTTCCAAGAGCAGATGTTGAGACTAGTTTTGCTATTGTTCATAGTGCGAGGTTGAGGAGGGAATTGCCGAAGGCTTCCGCCAATATGAATAATTTGTTGCATGGGCTGCTTTCATTTTCTAGTTTGCTTAGTAGGTCTTTGATATTGGGGATTGCTTGCATAATTATTTTAAGATGTTTAACTAATTTGAAGATATCAGCGAAGTCTTCGTTACTGTCCTGGATGCCTAGATTTTGCTTGTTATCTCTACTTGGGGTTGGTGTGGTGTGATTTTTTTCCTGTTGTGGGATTTCTGGAGCCGGTTGTTTTTTAAAAAGCGATGCAAAGGATCTTCCTTTCTGTACTGCATTGGAGGGTTGTATTTTCGGAAATTTTGGGCATCCTCTGTATGAGGCAGTGTGCGGTCCCCCGCAATTAGCGCATTTTTTTGTAGGGTTTTCCTTATTTTTTTCTGGGCATTCCCTTGAATCGTGATGTTCCGCACATATCACGCATTTTATTTGCATCTTACAATTTGCACTGGTGTGTGCGAATGATTGGCATGCAAAGCACTGGCCTATTGATTTCCTAATAAATTTTTCAACTTTTATTACCATGTAGAGGAGTGTATTTTCCTCATAAATATTTTTTAGATTTTCTGATTTTAGTAGATGGACTTGAAAAATGGGCAGAAGGGTTTTTAGTCGAAACTGTCTGAACTGGTTGACTTTTGCCACCCTATATCCTTTCTTTGTCAATTCTTCCTGTATTTCCTCACAGGTTGTGTCTATTGGAAGACCTTTTATTACTACTTTTGTTGGTTTTTCGGCTTGCGTGGCGATTACATAATATTCGAGTTTTTCCTCATCCAGATATTTTGTTAACCTACGGTGGTCCTCTGGGGATGTACAATATATATGAAAGTACTCTCCTGTTGGTTTAGCATTACATTTAATTTTATGAACTTCATTAATCCTGTTTAATATCGTTTTGTAGTTTTCCGTACGTTTAAGGACAACTGGGGGTATCTTTTGTTCATTCTTTTCTATTACGTTAATTTCATCTATTTTTTTTCCGAGTTCTTCATATTTATTTTTTAGAGCTATTTTCGGGGTCTGTTCTGCAGCTATTTTCTTGGGTGGGGCTTGCTCTCCTGAGAGGGTGCGTTTTTTATTTTTTCTTAGTTTTTGGAATTTGAATCCCTCATCATCTTCTATTTCATTAATTTGGCTTTCGCCAAGGAAGATTGCTGGGTTATTTTCTAATGATTTTGCTTTTGGGGGAATTTTTTTGCTATCGCTCCTATCTCTCTCAGCGTGGATTTCCAGTTGCAGCTGGCTTCCCTCGTTTGTTGGATCGATATCCATGTTAGTGTTAGTTTGATTAGAGGGGTCCTCAACATAGGAATTTTTTTTAGTAATATTATGCACTACATTATTAGTCAAAAAAGTTTTACACTTGCCATGGGTGTCTTTATCCTGTCGGTCTTTAGATGGTGAGTGCGTCCTGGTCATTTCAACATCCTCTCCAGTTAAGATTAACTCCTTTGATTCCTGGAATTTCTCTATGAGTTCCTGGATCTGCTTAGTCTGGTCTGGGAGGTCAATTTTTAAGATTTCCAGCATGAAAATGCATTTTTGGATTCTTTGCGGGGTGAGGTCATCCTTCAGATATATTTCATTCAGCCTCTCCAGCGAGTAGTCTGCCAACGTCATTCCAGTAGCAATGAAAAAACCAGAAAAGAAAAAATAAAGATAATAGGTTATTAGCACTAGGCAGTCCCAGAAGGGACAGAGTCTCCTCGGGGTCTCAGCAGTAGATAATGAAGTTGCTCAATCCGGGGCCAGCAGATGGAAAAAGAATCTAATTAAAAGAAATTAATTAGATAAAAGTAAAAAGAATTATCTCTTTACGGTTGTTCAAAAAGTTCAGAGAATCAGGGAGCCCTTCCTAGACTTATCCTGAAAAGGACGAGTTAGGCTAAGTAATTCGCTGTGACGATGAGTTCGGAGCGTTAAGAATATACGTCCTCACAGTTCAAATCCCAAGCACCCATCCTAAAATGAATCTCGAGCTAAAATCAAAATGACTCGAATCGAGCTAAAATGAATCTTGTAAAATCCTCCTAGATGCCCTGCTCGCCGAAGATCCCACTACAAAATAGACACGCCCACCACCGAGATCCAGCCTCCTGATTCGCCAACCCCCAATACTACTTAACGCGATGCCTCTTCCACCCAACGCATTCAAGACGGCCAGCCGATGTTGGATTTGTAGGGAGGACCCGGGCGCGTAGCGCCTATAACCTCCATTCCTGAAAAATGCTGGGCAGATACATTACAAATTAATCTAACTTAATGCTATTGTGCGTTGTTAGTATTAAAAAAAAATAGGGGAGGTGTGATAATTAAGAGTGCTGCAGAATTATTAGGTTAATTGGTTAATTAATAGGTGTTAGTATTCCTTATTTTGACTTAAGAGAGAGCTTAGTATTCGAAAACGTGAGGATGGGGTTGGGGAAGTTATTTAAAGTTGGGTTGTTTAGCAAGATAAGATAAGGAACAGATCAGTGAGGGGGGAATCCCCGTCCTTGAAAAGGCTGGAAGTTCGACACATGTCCGACTGGTTTGGGGCGGGTAGGAGGGGTGGGGACCATCAGCTGTTCTTCTAACGGTTCTTCTTTCTCTTCCGTAACCCTTTGTGTCCACAGGCGCTGGTAATCAACGGGTTAGTGTGCTTCTTTCTTCTTTTGAGTCTATTCCGATAACAATTTTAAGAGTCCAGGAAGTGCGTAGTTTAGATTGCTATTTGCGTGGGCATGAAGGCTTCTGCCAATATGAACAATTTATTTTGGGCATTCTTTTCTTTGTCGAGTTTTTCTAGAACTTCTTTTAGATTTGGTATAGCTGCTGTTATTGATTTTAGGTGGCGGAGTAGTTTGAATATGTCAGCAAGGTCTTGGCTATTTTCATTAACTTGGTATGTTGCTTCTATTGTCTTTGGAGTTGTTGGCGTGGTGGGAGCTTTTGAGTGTACAGGGTTTGGCTGAGTGCAAGGTTTTTTGAAGAGTGATGCGTATGATTTTCCTTGTTGAGCTTCTCTATTGACATTAATTTTTGGAAATTTAGGGCAACCTCGATAGGATGCAGTATGTGGGCCTCCGCAGTTTGCACATTTTTTTTTAACTATTTCTGCATTTTTTTGTGGGCAGTTACGCGAGTCGTGGTTTTCTGCGCAGATGACACACCTTTCATTCATTTTACAATTTCGGCTAACATGTGCAAATGACTGGCATTTGTAACATTGCCCTACTGTTTTTCGGATTTAAGACGGCAACGGCAACGTCGTGATGTTTCGGAGTTCTAATGGAACTGCGGAAATGGTTAATCCAATGGAAGATTAAAATAAATGTTGACAAATGCCAAGCCGTATTCTTCACCAGGAAAAAGAACCTCCCCCCCCCTCCACAGTTTTACAGACGCCCCATTAACTGGGAAAATAGTACCAAATACCTAGGAATTACAATAGATAAAACCCTAACATTTGGACCCCACATAAAAAATATAGGTGTCAAATTCAAAAAAGCAAAAGCAGCACTATACCCGATCCTGGGCCGTCACTCCAAACTCTCTTTGAAAAATAAGCTGCTTATTTATAAATCACTGCTAAGGCCACTCATCTGCTATGCATCCCCAGTCTGGGGGGCAGCTGCCAGGAGTCACATAAAGAAACTAGAAGCGCTCCAAAGTGGGACAGCCAGGCAAATCTCCAACATGCCTTGGTATATAAGAAATAAAAATATACTCAAAGACCTACGACTCCCCACAATAGAAGAATATCACAAAAACCTATCCCACAAATACTATCAAAAACTAGACACGAACGCAAACTCAGCAATTAAAGAAATCCCCACCTACGATCCAAGGAGCAATAGAAACAGAAGAAGACCAAGAACCCTCCTCATCTAACTCTAATTAACCAAGAACTTCAGTCTCCCTAGCCACAACCTGTATCACCGTCAATCAGCCAATGGAAATTACTAGGATGGAAAAGAAAATGTCTAAATTAGTTAAATAACTCTCTCTTTTTATTGTCATTTTTTATTTTTTATTTCTTTCATTTTTTTATAATAATTATCATCAATATACCTAAAATAAATAATAGTATTGCATATTAAATTATCTATTACCTACACCCTATTTATTATGCTCAACATAATTTGTCTGTTACTAATTACCATTTCAGCTGAACGGAAGATGAAAGGCCGCCGAGCCTAGGCGCTTCCAAAAACCCCCCAACATCATTGGCATGTTTCGGAGTTCCGCGATGTGACAAAGTGGTCACGAGCACCTCCACATCATAATTTGGAATATTTACTTTAATTTGTTAGTTTAGGGAAAAGTTAAAGTTTTAATTGAACTAGTTTGGACGAGCGCAATAAAGCTCTAACGTCATGAAATTTGGTATTTAATTTATAATTATTATAATTTATGATAAAATTAATTGATGACAATAATAAAATATTATTTATGGGATAAACTATAGGGAAATTTAATGGAATTACGTTGCACGATGCCTTAGCTATGGGGACTGTTTTTTAAAAATTTATTTTTCTGAAGAAAAAATTTCAAGAAATTTCACGCGTGTAGCTCATCGTAGCTATCTTAGGCCAAAACAAATAATTTTGATAAGTTTATCCACCAGATTGGTAACAGAGTTAATTAATTCTCAGCTTTTTGACTGAGGGAAAATTAATATAAATATTATCTATCGCAGCTCTAGGTCTTTTCCTAGAGCTGGATACTGCAGGATCATATGCAGGTAGATTAAGTAACTTGTTACGAATCTGGGGCAGTTTATCGAAGAACATAATTGATGTTCTTCTAATAAATTCCGAAACAGGTTCAATTTTGAGGTCGTTATGCAATACTTTCCTCCTGATATACCAGGGGGCGTCAACAATTCTCATCAGGTGCTTGTTTTGAAAAACTTGCAATTTCTTAATGTTAGTGGCGGAAGTGGCCCCCCAAATTTGGGAGCCATACGTTAAAATTGGTCTTAAAATAGCTTTGTAGAGCAGAAGCTTGAGCCTAATCGATAGCTTGCTCCTAGGAGAAATTTAGTGTTGCTTCAAAACGGGACGTTAATAAAACCAAACCAAACCTAGGAGAAATTAAGCTGTTGAGTTTAATACTCGTTCTTGTAGCTTTGGTGAGGGCTGCTTTAATATGACTATTAAAGCTTAATTTTGCGTCTAAAATTAACCCTAAGTATTTATACTCATTTACAAAGGGGACGGGTTGGCCAAAAATTTGGATTGGGGCTAAGTCAGGCATTATCAGTTTATTAGTAAACATGAGGCACGCGCATTTACTTGGGTTGACTTTTATTTTCCAGCCGATGAGCCCCCTCAGGGGCTCACCTACTATAGGTGAGTACGGGTGTCCCAATCCCGAGGTACCCAGGGATCTATACTCCCTTTATGTTTCCACTTTCCTATGCCTTCTGCTATCTGCTTAATTTTTTCATTCCCTCGACGGCAAGCGAGGGAGCTCTCCATGAGAAGCTGTCGCCGCTCTGTTTGCTTCTTGCTTCTCATGGACAGCCAAAAACCCCACGTGTTGGCCGTGCGTGGCGACCCATTAGACGGGTGGTACATTTCGGTCCCCGGTGTATCAATCGGCCGGTATCCTAGACACATGACTGGGCTGCTCAAGGGGATCAAGCGAAGGGGTCACTCCTTGGGCTTGGCGTTAAGGGTGGTCACTGTCCCCGGGGGTGACTCCCAGCGTATAGGTCTCGATTAGCATCATGGTAAGCGCCGAGGCTGGGGATGTACAGAGCCGGTGGCTGCCTTCCCTTGTTGGGCTCCGTGGTGGGCGGTGCCGTCGAACCTGAATCTTTTCAAATGTCATATGGGTAAATCCAAACAGGCTCCCTTCAGTGGGCACAATTTTGTTCCAAATAAAACTATTGAGCAATGTTTTGACACATTTTTTATCGTGAAGCGCATTTCCGCACAAAATGAAACTTTTGACACCGTTTCTCCATTCTTAGTACAAAAAGCATTTTCTGCAACACTCGGTGAAGTAACTTCTATTAAGAAACTTCGTTCTGGAGATTTGTTGGTAGAGGTTTTAAATCGAAAGCAATCTCAACAGATTTTGAAAATAAAGTCGCTAAGTACAATTCCTGTAACTGTCAGTCCTCACTCTACTCTTAACTCTTCAAAAGGGGTTATCACATGTGGAGAACTGTTTAATGACACAATAGAACATATAACTCATGAGTTGAAAAATCAACGAGTGACTCATGTTCGTAGGATTCAAATACGAAGAGAAGGGCAACTTCTTGACACGAAACATTTCGTACTAACATTTCACTCCCCAAAATTACCTGAATACGTAATGGCAGGTTATATTAGGTGTCCAGTTAGACCCTATATTCCCAACCCCCTCAGATGCTTCCAATGTCAAAGATATGGCCATTCGAAAACTGCATGCCGCGGGACACTTACATGCGCCCGTTGTGCTCAGACTGGTCATGAAAGTTCTCAGTGTAATGCACCTGAACAATGCGTAAATTGTAAAGGAGCTCACACTTCGTTTTCCCGCTCCTGTCCAACTTGGAAGACTGAAAAAGAGGTAATTTCTGTTAAGGTGAAAGAACAGGTGACATACCCTGAAGCAAGAAGAATTGTTAAAGCTAGGACTCCAGCATCTGGAAATAGCTTTGCAGCCGCAGCTAGGAAATCATTCGATGCATCATCTGTTCAAACAGACCTGAAGATTTCTGACCTGGATTTTCTCTTTTCTAAAATTAATTCCATTCAAGGACAGTCACCCGTTGCCTTTCCTACAATGATGGGTGCATATAATGAAAACGAAATATCCAAAAAGAATAGCCCGTCTTCAATGTCAAATCTTCCCTCTCCAAATGAAACATTGCATCAGCCCCAGCAAACAACTATTCCTAAACCTGTTAAAAAGAAAAAGAAAAAGGAAAATAAAAACCTAAAGAAAGGGGACAAATTGACAAAGAAATTAAAATCTATTGATGTAAAACATCATTCTTCTCCTCATAGCGATACTGCTTTGTCACTCACTACTTCGGCTTCTGATTTTTCAGACATAGATATGGAAGCTCTTCCATCTCGGAGAGGTTTAGCAAGGATAGAGAGTACTACTATCACACACGGGAATTCAGAAAACCACCCAAATATTCAATGATTAATTTCGCCTCTTGGAACTGTCGTGGTTTCAGAACAAAAATTGACGATATTAAATCGATTATCAATGACTCCCATCCGGTTTGTTTTGCTCTTCAAGAGACATTTTTAACCCCTGTAATTTCTTCAAAAGTGCGTGGGTACAACTGTGTGCGAAAAGATTTTGACAATGGAACATCCGCTCCATCAGGTGGAGTTTGCATTCTGACTTCCAACCTGTATCCCAGCATTACTGTTCCTTTGCACACTAATTTACAAGCAGTGGCCGTGCAAGTGCACGCGCGGACTTTGATTACAGTTTGTTGTCTATACCTTCCACCCCATGCTAATATATGTCAAGAAGACCTTAACATTTTAGTGGATCAGCTACCGGTGCCTTTTCTTCTCCTGGGTGACATGAATGGACATAGCACATTGTGGGGAAATGATGATACCAACCTCCGAGGTCGTCAAATTGAACAAATGATCTCAGACCATTGTCTCTGTCTACTAAACAATGAGGAGAAAACTTATCTACACTTGCCTTCTCGCAAATTCCACTCGCTTGATTTGGCTATATGCTCTCCATCGCTCATGCAGGTTTTTGATTTTACTGTAGGGAATGATCTTCATAATAGCGATCATTTCCCTGTTTTCGTCACCCGTGCTGATGGAGTCAAGGTAATAGTACGACCGCCTAAATACCTCTTCAACCGGGCAGATTGGAATACTTTTGCAAGATTGGCTGTAATCAATGAAATTATGGCTGATACTTTGGATATTGATGAAGCTGTCCGCCATGTAACTGAAACAATTTTATGTGCTGCTAATGCTGCAATCCCTCAAAGTTCAACTCGTCCACACCGGCTACGAAAACCGTGGTGGAATGAAGAATGTAGCGATGCTTGTAAGAAACAAAAAAAATTGTGGGGTATTTTCCGTCGACGCCCAACGACAGAAAATCTCGTAGCCTTTAAAAAAGCTAGAGCTCTTGCTCGCAAAATAAGGCGACGCAGTCAGAGAGATTTCTGGATTCGATACGTTTCTTCCATTACCACATCAACAACAAGCAAACAACTGTGGAAGAAGGTAAAATCAGCTAATGGTCTTTATCGGGAGTTTCTTTTTCCAGTTTTGAAGACCGATACTGCTATGTTCTCTTCACCTCAGGACATTGCTAATGTTATTGGTAGTTCCTTTGCAAGTATTTCCAGCTCAGATTCCTTCAGCCCTCCATTTCTTTTGATTAAGAATCGGGAGGAAAGCAGAACTATAAGTTTTAGGACAGAAGACAGTCTTCCATATAACTGCCCTTTTCGAATGTTTGAACTGAAGAAGGCGATTTTCCAGTCCCGGAATACCAGTCCTGGACCGGATGGATTAACATATTGTATGTTTCGTCATTTGAGTGACTATTCCTTATGTAACGTCTTAAAATTATTTAACCGTATTTGGAAGAATTCTTTTTTCCCTACAAAATGGAGGGAAGCAACTGTCATTCCAATCCTTAAACCTGGTAAGGATCCTAGCAACCCATTAAATTATCGTCCAATTGCTCTAACGAGTTGTTTCTGCAAACTCTTAGAACGCATGATAAATGCACGTCTAGTATACGAACTGGAAGTAAATGGCTGTATCTCCTTTTATCAAAGTGGCTTCCGAAAGGGAAGGTCAACTATTGACAACGTGGCTTTTTTAGAATCGCAAATACGCAACGCTTTTGTTAAAAGAAATCATTTGGTTTCTATATTCTTTGACCTTGAGAAAGCTTATGATCGCACCTGGCGATATGGTATTTTACGAGCCTTGTTTAATTTTGGATTCCGTGGAAGTTTGCCCACTTTCATTCAGCAGTTTTTATCTTTTCGCCAATTTCAAGTCCGGATTGGAACGACTTTGTCTGACACATTTATTCAGTCCGAAGGAGTTCCCCAGGGAAGTATACTCAGTGTGACTTTATTTATTGCTCACATTTCTAGCATTCTTTCATCGCTTCAACCACCAATCACTGGTACCCTTTATGTTGATGACTTGCAGATTTCTTGCCAGGGCAGTGATATGAACTATATACAACGACAACTTCAATCGGCGATCGATAATATTATGGTTTGGTGTGAACAGAACGGCCATACTATCTCAGCTTGTAAAAGTAATTGTGTTCATTTCTGTAGGAAGCGAAGCCTCCACCCTGATCCAACACTTTATATTAATTATCAAATTATACCTGTAGTAAATGAAGTTAAATTCCTCGGAGTCATTTTTGATAAAAAACTCACATTTCATCCACACGTCTTATATTTGAGGAAGAAATGTGAGAAAGCTTTAAATATCCTGAAGGTTTTGTCCAATACCTCTTGGGGAGCTGATAGAACTTCTTTACTGCGAGTGTATCAGGCAGTCATCTTATCTCGCATTGACTACGGATGTGTAGTGTACGGATCTGCTCGTGACTCTGTATTACGGAAGCTTGACACTGTTCACCACTCTGCTCTACGCATTTGTTCTGGTGCATTCCGGACATCACCTGTCCAGAGTTTATATGTTGATTGCTATCAAACCTCTCTTAACTTGCGACGTAAGCAGTTAATTATTATTATTATTTCAAAGTCATGTCTTTGCCAAATCATCCACTGCAGAATACATTTCTTGATTCTTATCTTGCGAGACTTTATCGTGCCCGCTCATATAACATACATCCATTTATGAACAGAACAAAATCATTCGTCGAACAATCGACAATGATTGGTCTGCAAGTAGAAAAATGTAACTTTTTTAATTTTTCACCTTGGAATATTCCATCCATTAAATATATTAATCCATTTTCATCATTTCTTAAAATTTCCACTGCGCCGATTGTTTATCATCAAATTTTTAAATTTCATCGAAATCTGTATTCGCAATATGCCCCTATATTTACAGATGGCTCAAAATCAACTAACTCTGTCGGATGCGGTATTGCTTTTGAAGATACCGTGTTTGCTTATAAGCTTAATGATGCCTTTTCTGTATTTACTGGTGAGGCAATAGCAATCTTTTGTGCTTTACAACGCATATCGAGCGAAAATCCCCGTTGCTTCTGCATATACACCGACAGTATGAGTGTTTTGCAGCAGTTACAACAAACTGATTCCTGTAATAATCCGATTATTTGTGATATTTTTCTTCTTTTGGGGGATCTGAGAAGCAAAGGATTTGACATAATGTTTTGTTGGGTACCCAGTCACGTGGGCATTAAAGGTAATGAGTTGGCAGATTCTGCCGCTAAATCTGCATCAACCCCACTTAACAGATTAGTCCCTTTGGCTGATGTTAAATGCTACATTAAGAAACATATTTACAAAATGTGGCAGCAACAATGGGATTTGCAGGAAAATAACAAATTGCATTCGTTAAAACCCACAGTTGGTAAATGGTCTAGTGCCTCAATTAGGAGAAAGGAAGTTATTTTGACACGTCTTCGAATTGGGCATACGCGTTTTACACATAAATATTTACTTTTTGGTGAACCCGCACCCACTTGTGGTGCATGCCAGAAGCACTGTTCAGTTGCGCATATTTTAATTGAATGCCCAGTTTTTAACATTCAACGTCAATCCTTTTTTAATACAACGATTTTATCTCTGACTGATCTTGTGGGAGAAAATCCTCACTATAATATCTTCCTTTTTTTACAATCGATAGGCTTTTTATATCATATATGATTAGTTTTATATTGTGCCACTTGCTTTTAAGTACTTAACCATTTTTTGTATTTTAGAACTTTATTCACTGTAATTTTATATGTTTATATATTTACCATACGTTTGGCGCAGCATGGCCATGTCTGGCTTTTGTGCCATTAAAATCCAACCAACCAACCAACCATCCAGCCGATGAGCCAGCACTGTAAAATGGTCATGTACTGTTGAATGTTTGATATGACTATGTTTGGATCCCTATGCTGTGTTAGGATGGCGGTATCGTCTGCAAAAATTGCTAAATGACAATTACTAGCTCTAGGTAGATCGTTAACATAAATGTTAAAAAGAGTTGGAGAGAGTAAACTTCCTTGAGCACAACCGCTCAGTATTGGTCTGGGGGAAGACATTACATCATTAACTCGCACCCTAAAATTACGAGAAAGTAGGTACGAGCGTAAAATTTTGACAAATTGTGCCGAAAATCCAAGTCGCATGCACTTGAATAAAAGCCCTTCGTACCAAATTTTATCAAAGGCTTTGGCTACGTCCAGAAAAAGTGCACCTGTGGTTTGAGACTTCACAAAGCCACTGTGAATCAATTCTGTAACACGAATTAGCTGGTGATTCGTCGACAGGTTTTTACGAAATCCGAATTGTTCGGAAATTAAAATATTATTGTCGCTGAGAAATTGATTCAGGCGTTTTAGAAGCACAGATTCGTACACTTTGCTCAGGCTACTAAGTAGCGAGATGGGACGGAAATTTTGAGGTAAAGTCAAATCGGAGTTTGGTTTTGGAATCGTATTTCTGGTTGTAATTGCTTGGATGATATCCATATGGTTTTTGAAGATGTATTCCTCCGACACCTGGACAGAGGATGGAGATACAGGCCTCGGGGGGTCTTGATTTAGCGGTGTAGCTTCATCCGCCTTGGGTTGCTGGGCCAGCTCGACATTATTTGTTGTTTTCTCATCCGGGATATCCATCATTTCTTCTTCTTCCGAGGAAGAGCAGGGGGAGCTGGAATTACCCGTTCCACAATGGTCCTGAAAAGGACCAGTTCGGGGTTCCCCTCCTCCTCTCTTTCGGCGGCGTCTTTGATCTTTCTTCCTTCCACCCGCAAGCAGCTCCTGCTCCGTCGAAGACGGAGCTGTCTCCTTAAACGTCTTCTCCATTCGGAGTCCAAACGAAGAGTCCACTGTAGGAGTTCGCAAATTGTGCAGACTAAGGAAACCGAAGTGCTCTAATTGGTAGATTTCTTTTTCACATAATTTTATGTGCTGTATTTGCTGCAACCAATGCGTGTTGTTTAGTTTAATTAATGCGTACTTTTTCGTCTGCTCTTTTTCAAAACGGAGAAAATAAGTCTTCCAAAGAAATATAAGTATAAAGTAATTGAGATGGATGAAATTTTGGCTGTTTTCCGTATTTCCGATATTATAAATGAAGAATTATTAAAATAAGACTTGAAAATCAAGCTTTTATAAGCTACCATAAAATATCTATATGCAGATATACTATATTTATTAAGATGTTTCGATGACATTAAACGGTATAAAAATCCTTATAATTCTTACTGAATATGCATGTGCAAGAATAGATTTATTTTTTAATTTTATATTAATATATTAAATGTAATATATAAAAAAGATTTATAATTTTATATTAAAATTATTACCATTAGATGTCCATCTGCAAATGCCTTATATTTATTAAGATATTTTGGATGAAATGAAATGGTATAGAAATCATTTCAATTCACACTGAATATGCATATAAAATATCCACAAGAGGAGACATATTGAATCAAGAGAGATTCAAAATAAATGAATTAAAAATCAAACTATTTCTTTTGCTGCTTTTTTTTAATTTAAATATGATATTAAAATTTATTTATGTTTATCTGAAAACAAATTATATAATTTTATGGGGGTAAAAAAGAGTTCAAATTTAGATAAAAGTCTTACTTAAGGCAATAAAAAAAATTACTTCACTTATAAATTCATATTCTATAATATGAACCGTTGATGGTATGTATCAAGAAACAGATAGAAGATAAATGTTGTAAAGTGGTTAGCACCAGCTGCTCCTCGAATATTTCAACTCTGTTATGGATAAAAATCACAATATTTCTGACTTATCTTGCAATGAAGAAACAACATTCCCAGTAATTTTATTTTTTAAGGATTGCCCAGAGATTTCTGACTTTTCTTTGAGCTCTAAACTTTTAGGAAGTTCTTTTTCAGCAAACTGGAATTTTCAGAAAACAGAATTGAATTCTATTTAGTTATTAACTGAATATCAAGATTTATAAATATATAAATAATTTATATATCTCTTTTGAATAGTTATTTCTTGCATTTTTTAACACATATTTTAGGAATGGATTAAAGAATATGAACAAAAATCAAACAGTTAGGCGTGTTCAGAAAACACACAAATCAATTGGGTGCCTTAATGTTTATAAATGTGACTTAATAAGCCAGCACAATGTGCAACAAGTAATAACTAATATTTTGTATTTTATTACTTCAAATGCATTACATGTGTGATTTTAGACACTTTTTATTTTATTATTTAGATAATTACAAGGTTAGATTTAAAGTTTATTTGCATGTGGCAAGAGACATATTTTTATCTGTCTAGCTACAGATATATTTAATTGCAGCAAATTTCATTATAATAAGTATTGTATTATTCATGTTTTTTAAATTGTTTTAGCGTTACAAATCCTTAAAAGTTTTAGAGCTTCCATACTCTGTGTACTATATATTGATATATATTTTTAACCAAAGTCTGATCTAAAGTTCATTTTGCTTGAGGCATGAATGATATTTGGTACCTCCCTTGTTACACAGCACTTAGCAAATGGTGCATAGTTTATATGTATTTTCCTCGTATGGAAATATTTTTTCTTTTTATTCTATTTTCAATCTTCTGATTAGTTTGATGAACAAAAGAAAATCCAGTGATTTTTTTTGTGTGTGTGCGCTGTTATTTGTGATCTTCACAATGCATATTTCATTAATGAGAGCACATTTTATGTTAAGAAAACATTTTAAAAATTTCAGATCTGGACCTGAATTGAATTTAAAAGCTGTATCTGCTAGGCCATTTGCAGCCAATGAAGAACTAAGAATTGAAATAAAATATTGATTTATTTATAATTTTAATAAATTTATGATCTTTAAACACATTTGAAATATTGTTAAAATAAAAAAAATAAAGACTTTAGATTGGTTTATTATTAGTTGAAATTTTTAAAACACTACTAATATTTATTTTTTTCTACTGAAATTCATCTACACTTAATGCTGCCATTATTATTAATTATATGAAAACTATTTTTACAGTTACTAAAATGTAAGAAAGAAAGTAAAAATACTTGATGCTTTGCAGTTCTTAAAATCACTATTCAAAGGTAAGTTTTAATTATTTAAATTTGATTTATAATAATAACAATTAATATATATAATAATGTATATATAATAATATATAATCAAATATATGAAACATTGATGGTATTTATTGAGAAACAGATTGCAGATACTTGATGTACAATGGTAAGCACTGGCTTTTAAACTCTGTTATAAAAAATAAAAAAAAATCATATTTCTGCTGTGTCTTACAATGCAGGAACAACATTTCCATAGTTTGGCTTTTTAAGAATTGCCCAGGAATAAGGATTGCCCTTAAATTTCTATCTTTTTTTCTTTAAGTTTCAAACTTTTATGTAGTACCTTTGCAGCAAATTTCAATAGTTTCATAATCCAGTCTTATCTAATATTACATATCTTAAGTGTAAAATGAAATTCCTAACTAAAAAGAAATTCTGAATTATTTTAATAGCTTACTAATAAA
>JAPMOR010079519.1:0-24204 GCA_026543865.1 Argiope aurantia | reverse complement strand
TATATATATATATATATATATATATATATATATATATATATATATATTGAAATTTTAACTAATTAAATACTAAACAAAATACTCACATTTCTTTACATCTAAACCTACTACATAAAACATATTACATGCATCATTTTAAAATGCAAAAAATATATATCTTCAATGATGCCAGTTATTTAGCAGGTTTAGGTTTTATTTTATTTCATGTCAAGTTTTGAAAATAATATTTGACAGTATGTTCTTATCTTCTAGATGAATTTTTCAAAAAAAAAAAAAAAAGCTGAGAAAACTTCAATGAAAACAAAATATATAATTTAAAAAGCAAAACATTTTGAAAAATTCGGAAAAAATGCGTGGTTTTCAAGAGGCATAAAGGAAAATCTTTTCAGGTCAAAAGTATCAAATGATATGAGTAAACTCTTTCAGATAGGTTAATAAATATATTCTCAAGTAAAGATCTCACCCCAATCTCTAAATATTCAGATCCAACGGATGAATAATATGATATTTTTTCATTTTTTTTTAAATTCCACTTGTCAAAAATAAGTTACAAACCTTTGATGATTCCCATTACAAAATTTTGCCCTCTGTTCTTTTTACCTATAGATGGCGCTCTCATAATATTAGAACAAGCAAAGAATATTAAAAAAAGGATTTACTGAAATAAAGGCATTTTTCTTTCTTTTTTTTATTTTTTATTTCAGGAACTGCAGATTTATTGAAAAATTCATTTGCGCTGTTTTTCGCACGAATAATTCTTCTAAAATTATACTATATGAAGAGTTTGATATATTAAGAGTTATTTTGCTTATCATATATTTTTGTAAATTTGGTTCAACAGTAAAAATATGGATGCCAAAATATATTAAAATATTATCAATTTAATAATTGACAGATACATTTTGTTGAAAGAAAAAAAAATTTGCGCCCTGAAAATTTAACATTTCTTTTTTTTATTTAAAAACAGTATTTTTAATTAATTTTCATGTTTTTATAATAAAGCTGAAATTTATTACATTAGTTTTTACGAAAATTACAGTTTCAATAATTGACAATCAATAATTGTGCAAAATTAAATAAGCTTATTTACATGAATTTCACAAATATATTTCTTTAAGCAGCTTTATTAAAGCCGCAATTATGTTTAAATGTTGAAATACAACCAATCTTTCAACACGGTACCTTTTGTTCAAGTTTGGCTCGTTTTACATAAGGATTTTCTATTAAAAATTACCATTAATTAATTTACCTGAAATTCACCAAAGTACGTATTTTTTTAAGTAAATAGCTTACTTCTCAGGAGAACTGGATTCCAAAAATCAGTATTAAATTAATATTTATGAGGCAGGTGGTTGTCAGATCTTGAATTCGTTTCTGCATTAGACTTGTTGATATAATTCACTTTGGCTAAAACCGTTGTAAAATGATTTGATCCCCTGAGAGAGAAATGGGAAATATTAACGTGAATTCCAAAATTGATTTTTCTCCATTTTCGCGAACATATGTTATTTACCCGAAATCGCCCCAAAGGAGTTACATTTTGGTTCCTGTATTTAAATTCGAATTAAGAAGCGCGTCACAAGCTAATATCCATATTAAAATACAATGGGAAAAAAGTTCTGATAGTCAGATTATTTTTCTTATCTTTCCCGCCATTGATCGACGTTTAGGTGCGTCAAAGCGCGATCAGGAAAAAAAATCTTTTTTACCTTCATATTTTAGCAGCAACAAGAGAACTTTGAAAGAAAAAATAAAATAAAATAAAAGTTCAATACGCATTTAAATTATCGATTTTTTTCAGTTCTTCCTTCCAAAACTGACGACATATTTTTTCGATTTCTTTCCTTTTTTTTTTTTTTTTTTTTTTTTTTTTGTCCCTATTCTTTGTAGACAGTTCGGAGGAATTATCGATGGTTTATTGCATAAAACGTTAGAAGGTAAATTGGTTTAAGTCGATTCTAGATGTTCACGTTAAAGCTTTATTTCATTAGCAACTTTGTTAATGAAAATCTGCTTAGCTAATTTTGTTTCCTTCGATCACGGAAAGTAGAGTTTGTTATCATTTAGGACTAACAGATTTTTCCATTAACGTAAGTACTTGGATTAGACACTTTTCGTACCTTGCTCGTAAGTGAAAATAATGGAGAAATAATGACTACAACAATTGTTTCATAAAAACATTGTAATTTGAATTAGTAGCAGGCTAACTATTAAATGTTTTAATGGAAATTGTTTTGTTAGTTTATTCTTGTATAAAACAAACATATCTCATAAACTAATCAGATATTTCACTAAACTGCATATTTTTCATTTATGGATTACATATTAGTCTCTTTTATCTGTAAAGTAAGCTATAGAAAGGAATTTTGCTCTGAATTTACCGTTGTACTATTAAACGAGGATAATCAGTAATATCGATTTTTAGATATAAATTGTCTGAGAAGAACGAGATAATATATCACGCATTTTCCATTCATCGGCTTTCCAAAATATTTTGGATATTATTTGTTAAGCTAGAAGTAGAAATAATTAATAATTGTTTAATAAATAGTTCTAAATTAAATATATGAGGCCTGACATAGCTAGTCAAATTAAATTTTGACAGAAATTCTTTCACTCTAATTATAAAAGTTAAATGATTTAAGAATGGAACAAATTCACTCAAATTAAATGTCTTACATAAATTAAATGAATAGTTGGAAAACAAATCAAAATCATACAAGAATCCATGGATGGAAACGCCATTCACAAAACTTAGAGGGCGCTGTTCTCTAATATTTTTCTTATTGCAATTTTCAAAACTTGCTAAGAATATAAAGAATAAAATCGTGGTCATTCACCAGTAGTTGAATTTAGCAGAAGTTCTAAGATATAATTAAGCAAAATAGCACACGGTTATGCGTGTATTGCAAAATAGCAAATACTTCTAGTTGTGTGTACGTGTGGACGCCTTATTCAAGTATAATGTATAAACATTTCCTTAACACAAATCTATAACCCAGCTCATTCGAGTGTAATGATTCAAATCATGCATTTTTTCGTAATTTTGTTTTTCATTTATTCTTTACCTACCTTTACCTTTTCGCCTTTTACAAAATTTTGAATTACTCTGCATGTTTTAATGAGTCATTACATTACATATAAAAATAATATATGATATCCTCAGCAATATGTGCAATATTGTGAATATTATGAGTAATTATTAAAATTTAGAAATAGCTTTTCTAATTTAATTTATTTTGCGCATACCGTAGTAGCTGCTTATATTCATCGAAACTCATTTTGGAGAGAACACATTTACTGCAAGTAATAAATAGATAAAAATTTAAATCTAATCATTTAGATTTCCATATCTCATACGGCTTATTAGTGAAAAAAATAAAATGTAATGTTATGTAATATGTTGCTAGAATAGCATACATCATAACTAAATCTTTTATTAAACACAATCATCAATTACTTTAATTTAATATGCATTTTGCTTTGAATTTTGGAAATTTCATCTCTAGACTCAATATTTTTTTGAGAAATATAGTTTTTAAAATAATTCTTTCAGGGATATAATTTTTCAAATGCTTAAGAATAAATGTCGTATTTAGAAAACGAATGAAAGTCTGTACAAAATTAAAGAATATTAATTAATAATTTAAAATAAATCGAACTTTTAATTGAATTTCATGAATATTAAACCATTCGAATTGATTATAATTAAATCATTCTTCATTTGGCTATTAATTCTCTAAATAAATAAATTTAATAATACTTATTATATATTTCAAGTATTGATATAAGGCTCACCATCTAATTATTTCTGTGCATGGATTGCCTTTTAATTTTTAAATATTAAATTCTGACCAGTCACTGATTTACCATATTAATAAAATCGATTTAGTAATAAACAAATGTAATAATACGAAATTATTGTTATTAATATGGTAGGCGAACTTTGATGAATACGTCTTACCACATAAAATGAAAATAAAATACAGTTTCAAGCTATTCTTGCAAGATAAATATAAATAATTCTGATTGTTTAATTATTCGTTTGAAGCGGCGAAATTTATATAATAATTGAGCTGCAGCCTCGGCAAAAGTTAATTTTACGTTATCTCTCGAAAATTGAAATTTAACAAGGCAATTCATTATTCATGATGAATCTGAACTGCGTGAGCTTTTAATTAAAATAAAAATTGGTAAAATCACTCGAGTGGTTAGGATGGAGGAATTCTGGCTTGATTCCTTTCCCCATGAAGGAAACACATTTATTTAATTGTTTTAGAGTTTTCTCAAAAATGAGGGAGGGTGGATTGGATTTCAGGAACCATTGGTGTCATATTTAGAGATCATAAACTTTCATATGATATAAAAGAGAAAGAAATCGGAACATTGATAGTTCTCAGGAAGCTCTTTTCCTAATGTTTTTTTAATACAAAAATAAGATTTTTAATTTTGATGGAACCAAATAAATGAAATGAAATACTAAAATTTCTTAGTGAATATATATTTTCATTTATTTAAAGTAGTTCATATCTTATTGAACTGCATTTCTTTATTAACTTATCCAAAAAAAAAGATTAAGGTACATAGATTTTTTTTAATTATTTCCATAAGTCACATTTTTCTCTTTTTCATTTATATAACCAAAAGAAAACCTAAAGAGTAAAATAATTCACTTGATATAATTTAAATAAGTGCACATTAATGACATTTTTGACTCAAGAAACTATTCTGATAATTATTTAACATTTTTAAAGAATTAAATGATAACTTTATTTATATTCTGAAATTTAATTCCAATATTTAAAAAGTTGAATTGAAATTCTGAAATTAAGTTTTATTTTCATTAGAAAAATAACATGAAATCTCAAAAATAACAACTTGATTATAAACTGATGAGAAATTATGATAATGTGCGTGGTATAAAGCCACACTGTTCGGATAACTTTTTAAATTCTTATGAAGGACTCACTTGTTCACCCATAAGTTCTCTTAATTTAAAACATTGCTTATTTTTGATATTTCTTTTGTTTAAAATCTATCTTTCAACAAAGAAAGTTATTCTAGTAGAAAATTTGTTTAGACATGGGCTTGAAAAGAATAATTTTTGAAAAGGGTTTCACACAACAATTTAGACAAAAATTTAATCTTAGGAAATTAAATTCTGTATACACAATGCAATACAATTCTGTTATGAGTAAGTAATTTCAAGTAAGTATGCTTTGAATAATTCTATAGATATGACTGAAAAACCAGTCTTATTTCTCCAGAAAAAACAAAACATACCTTGAGCAACAATACTGAACACTAGTTTTACTATTTATTGAATTTCCGTAGTTATACTGTACTTCCTATTCTTTTTTTATAACAACTTTTGTTTCCAATTGAAAAAAAAAATGTGTCTTGGTCGAAATATATACTTTCACTTCACGTAGAAATTTACTAATGCAGAAAACGACAAAAGGCATTTTTTTTTCTTAGTTTAGTTCAAAATCTGTGTGATCAGCATGGATTTTATTTAGACTAAAGATGCAAATTATGTTCAATTTATCTACAAAATAAAATAAAATAATAATTGAAAACAACTAAAGAAATCAAAATAAATCTACGATCGGAAATTTCAAGCTATCATATAAGAACATTATTATTTTTAAGTCATTATTTGCCTTAATTAATTTTAAGTCATTAACCAGTTTAAATTGTTTTGACACAATCGCGAGACTTCTTTATCGGTCTCTCTCTCTTTATTTATATATATATATATATATATATATATATATATATATATATATATATATATATATATAATTTTTAAATTACATGATGAAATAAGCTATGATATCATAGTTCTATGTCATCCTTTTAAAGACGTTTCTGCTGTCTAAGAAGCATACGTAATAATAAAGCAATGCTGGTAAAAGTAGATCAACCTTTTAAAAATGCATCCGCTTTCAAAGCAGCATATATAATAATAATACAACACTGGTAAAAGCAGGAAAAAAATATATGCGATGAAAAGTTGATGATGAAAATTCACATTTATGCTTTATTCATTGCCTATGCGATTTCGAGCTTCAAACCCCCCTAACCAAAACAACAGCATGTTCTCACATGATAATAAAAAAACAAGCTAAATTGAAAAACGAAAAAAGCTAAAAATCAAAATAATTTTGCTTTTTTTTGCTCGGTATTTTAAAAAATGTGTGTGAACTATGCAGATATTATATAGAGGGAAGCTGTAAATTCGGCTCATTTTACCTCGACATTTGTAGAACCAAGAATATTAAAATTTCATTGAAAATTTAGAGTCAGGTTTATACAAAAAATTCATTATAAATTAGATCATATATTCAGCATATCAATAAACAAATAATGAGTATGTTGATAACAATGACACTCTTTTAATTTCAGTACTATATAGTCTAAAGTATACTGTATTTAGAGGTGAAAGTGTGAAGAATTTGTATCTCATTTCCGTTTGCAATACATATTTTAACTCTAAACTGAGATAGATTAAAGTCCCATTTAAAAGCTGAAGTAAGCATTATTTTGAGAAAGGCCTATTAATTGTTCATAATGGCACGATAACAAAAGGATGGCATTTCAGTTGATAAACCTCATTTCAGACTTGAAGCTCCAGTGGGAAGATTTCGACTTTTATACTTCAACTTGAATTATAATTGCAAGAGCGATGGGCAAAGTAGTGTTATTATGCAAATAAAATTAAATAGAAATTAGATGCATCCATAAATGTAATAGACTTTAAAAAATATCTTGTATAAGAGAAAATCTTTAGTTTGAAAGTAGATGTATCCACAAAAATAAATTACTTCCAGAAATCTATTCAACAGAAGGTTTTAATTTTTTACTTTGAGACGCAGTATTTTTTATACAGGAAAAGCCATTTTTTTCAATGATTTTCTTCAATTCCCTAGTTGATAATATGGAAAGCATTCAATTATTATGGAAAATGTTCTGTAGTTGATTATAGTGTCACGTAGAACTATAGTATAGAACTCAATGACACAAACCAGAGGTAGAGCTAAACCAATTTATTAACTGAACTTAGAACTCAGAAACTTACAAATCTTCTGCTTTTATACAAACAGAGGAAGTTCCAAAATACTCTTCTGGAAACAGTAAGTAAAGTAAGTTGTCTGGTAAACTAAAGAAATGTCCAGTATCTTCTGGAACATTAATAAATAAAGGTAAACAAAATCAAGGAATTAAGTATTTACATATATTATTAATCGTATTGTCTCTAGCGGGCTTCGAACCCAGCTCTCTTGATCACGAGACCAGTGCCATGACCATTCGGCCATGGAGATTCGACTGTCTTTTTTCAATGCGGCATTGCTCCCTCCTTAGAAGAACAGCGTCTCGATTTTATGACATTTCATTGTGTGGCTCTAGCTCTCGATCGAGTCACAGGGCCAGTATAAGTTGCCGTGTCTTCACGGTGAGTAGTCTCTTGAGAAATGTCTCTTTCCGGAACCTCCATTATTTTATAAGAATGTTGGTCGTCTTGTTCTTCTGGGTCATGGTATGGCTTCATGCGTAAAACGTGGACAACTTCCTTCGGTATCCGCCTTCTAGAATTAGGATCAAAATCGGCTACTTCATAAGTCGGACAACCGCCTCAAAACTTGATAAGGGCCGAAGTACCTCTTGAGGAGCTTCTCGGAAAGCACTTTTTTACTAACTGGAATAAAAATCCACACTAAATCCCCTGATTCGTATGCCACTATCCGATGCTTAGAGTCATAATGTCAGCGATCTTTCTGCTGAGCCTCGAGAGTTCGTGCACGTGATAATTGCCTCGATTCTTCTGCCTTATTGATCAGATGACTAATATAATCGTCTTCTTGGCTGAACTCTTTGGGGCAGAGAGGAAACAGCGTATCCAACGGCGTTTCAGCTTCTCGCCGATGTAGTAGGTAGAAGGGCGTAAAACCTGTCGTGTCTTGCTTGGCAGTGTTGTAGGAGAATGTGACTAATGACAATATCTGGTCCCAGTTCTTCTGTTCGACATCTACATACATAGAAAACATATCTGCTAGCGTTTTGTTGAATCGCTATGTGAGGCCATTTGTTTGCGGATGATAGGCTGTAGTCATTCGATGAGTGATATTGCACAGTCTATTAATATCGGACACCAGCTTGGACTGGAATACTTGACCACGGTCTGTAATGATAACTCGTGGAGCCCCATGCTTCAGGATTATGCCCTCTAGTAGGAATTCGACTATTTGTGTAGCTTCCGCCGTCGGTAAAGCTCTGATGACTGCGTACCGTGTCAAATAATCGGTGCATACTACAATCCATTTGTTGCTGTCATCAGATTTTGGAAATCGTCCTAGAAGGTCGATATCGATGCGATGGAAAGGAGCAGCAGCTGGTGGAATAGACACGAGACGACCTGGTGGCTTCCGATGAATAGATTTTCTCCTTTGACATTCTCGGCAGTGCATCACATATCTTCGAACATTTCTGCACAAACCTGGCCAATGAAATCGCTTTCTTATTCTGTCATACGTCCTGGTGAATCCTAGATGTCCAGCGGTAGGGTCGTCATGGAGAGATTCCAGAATACTGAGCCGTAAATGCTTCGGGATTACTGGTAGGAATTTCCTTCCGGACGGATCAAAATTCTTCTTGTAGAGGACTCCTTCGATTAATTCAAAGTTTCCCAGCTTACCTGTTTTGGTACTTTGTTGGTCTCTTCTTTTTACCAATACTGGATCTTTCATCTGTTCTTCTGAGAGATTAGTGAATAAAGTGGAACCTATGGAATTCCCAGACCAGGAAGCACCGACTTTTAATGGGTTTCTGGATAGACTATCAGCATCTTTGAGTTTCCTTCCACTTTTGTACACCACTGATACGTCGTATTGTTGGAATCGTAGCGCTCATCTAGCGAGTCTTCCAGAGGGATCCTTCAGTCCTGTCAGCCAACACAGGGAATGATGGTCCGTGACGATCTTGAAAGCCTTTCCAAAGAGATATGGCCGAAACTTAGTTATAGCCCATATGGCCGCAAGACATTCTCTTTCAGTTGTGGAATAGTCTTTCTCAGCCTTCGTCAGAGTCCGCTATGCATAAGCTATTACTTTTTTCTTCCAATCTTGGATTTGGACTAATACTGCGCCAATTCCGTATCCACTCACGTCGGTGTGAAGTTCCGTTGGTGCAGTTTCGTCATAAAGGCCTAAGACCGGATCGATCTTTCTTCAAGGTATTAAAAACTTCCACTTGTTCAGGTCCCCAACAAAATTTTGTGTCCCCCTTCAGTAACAATTGTAGAGGTTCGGCTTTATGGCAAAAGACCTTGATAAATCGGCGATAGTAAGAGCAAAGTCCCAGAAAGTATCGTATGTCATGGATATTTCTAGGCACGGGAAAGTCACTCACGACCTTTATTTTTCTGGGTCCGGTCATACGCCATCACTGGATACTAGGTGTCCCAAGATCTTTATCTCTTGTGCTCCAAAGCGACATTTTTTTTGCAATAAGGATATGTCCGGTGTTTTGTATACACTGAAGACGGTATTCAACCTCTGAAGATGTTCATCGAATGTTTCTGAGAACACCACAATGTCATCTAAATAGCAAAGGCACATTATCCATCATCCTTTCAAAAGTTGCAGGAGCATTGCATAAGCCAAATGGCATCACTTTAAACTCGTATAATCCCTCAGGTGTAATAAAAGCCGTTTTCTCACGATCGGCTTCATCGACTTCTATTTGCCAGTAACCGGAGTAGAGGTCCATAGACGAAAAATATTTTGCCCCCTTCAGGCAATTCAAGGTATCGGCAATACGTGGCAATGGATACAAGTCTTTCTTGGTAATTTTGTTGAGTCGGCGATAATCAACACCAAAACGCCAGCTTGCATCTTTTTTCCTGACCAATACGACTGGAGATGACCATGGACATTCTGATGGTTGAATGATGTTTTTCTCTAATATTTTGGTTACCTCCTCACTCCTCATCCTCGCGTTCGGATGGGGACACTCTGTAAGCTCTCTGACTAATAGTAAGTGATTGTCTATGGTTATTCGGTGTTTAATATCGAGTTGGTTTCGCTCTTGAACATCCTTTCTTGATCGTAAATTTCTGAAAATCTGTGGAGTAGATGAAACATTCTTTCTTTTTGGTCGATCCTCAAATACGGAACTATCATCGTGGTATAATCGATGACACCTAACTTTGGCTTTGATGTGGTCGTGGAATAAGGCGATCCCTCATCTATGGTATTTACGCAGTCTTCGTGTAAAGGTTCGGCATACCCGATGCACATGTCTTTAGGGATGATCTGAGGTTCTACTTGTCCGTTGGCAACCCATAGTTCGGCTTTTCCATTAAGGGGCGTAACTATAATAGACGGAATAGCAACTTCCTTGTTCAAGAGGAGCATCCTATTTCACTCTACTATTACTTCCATAGTTCGAAGATTCTTACGGCCTAAGACAGTAATCTTTCTGATAGAACGAGCAGGTACTGTATAGTCTTCTATCCTGAATAAACAACTGGAGTCTGGAGTTTCGAATTCTCGAAGGACGTCTTGAAACAAGAGCTCCGAACGGCCACAATCTATAACAACTTGAGAAGCGCCCAAAAAGCCCCAACCAAGGATGATATCGTTACTGCATTGCGGCAAAACAATAAATTCAAGAGCCTGAGGTCTGCCATTGATTTCGAGACGAAGCGTACATTTTCCCACTGGTCTCACGTAGTTTCCATCGGCGATTTTTAAAAGAACATTTTTAGTTGTTGGAAACATAACTTTCTTCAGTAAGCGACGATACTTCTCTGAGATAACAGAAAATGAGTCTCCAGAGTCCACAAGGGCAGGTACTGACTCATTGTCGACGATTACTTCAATATTGTTCCCAGACATCTTTGCGGCAATTGGAAGATTTTTGTCACTAGCGGCCTCACCCCCAAGGAAGGTGGCAATGCTTAGTTTTCCTCATTTCTCTGGCTAGGAGATTGACTGGATCTTCTATATGGCGAAGAAGATCTGTAGCGGCGTGTCGGCGATCGTCCTCGTGATTGGCTGGACGACAAACTTCGGATTGCTGGTCGGCAGTACTCGCCCGCATAGCGTACTTCATTCGACGCCTGATGGTCGAAATCTCTCATATTAGCCCGATATGCCTCAAAAATAGCTTTGCGATGTCGGCAGTATCGAACTACATGGCCAGGACGGCCACAATGGAAACAGACGGGTCTTCTCTCAAGGGTGCGCCAGACATATGTCTTCCTTTCTGGTTGCTGTGCTACTGACGTAGGTCGTCTGGAAACGTCAGCATAGGAAGGTAATCGTCTTGGTTTGACCTTTGTCCACTCTGGTGCTGTCTGTGACAAAGGAATCAAAGCATTTTCTACTTCCTCTCGAACAATGGCTTTATTGCCTTGGTCTTGGAGTTCGGGATCAACTACTGGAGATATGAGGCTTTGGACCTCCTCACGCACTATTTGATGTATTAGTGATGCCAGATCCAGTTTTTAGTCAATTGCAGCCATTGGTACGACATTTGGACGCCTTTCAAATTTCCTACTCCGGATTCTCTTTTGCTGCATCTCTTCGATCTTTTTACACCATTTAATAAAGTCTTCTGTAGTGGTTATTTCTTTCGTCAGTAGTGCCTGGTAAACATCTTCGGCGTCTCCTTTCATAAGATGAGACACTTTCTTTTTTTCTGACATATCTGGTTTGACTTGATGGCATAACCTTAACACGCTTTGGATGTACGACTGCGTGCTTTCACCAGAATTTTGAGGTCTAATCTTTAGTTCCTCTTCTGCCTTCTTTACATAGTGCTGTGTTTCTCCAAATGCCTCTTTTAGCATTGGTTTGAAAATATCCCAGGAAGTCAATTTCTCTTTATTATTTTCGACCCATTGCTTTGCTGTGCCATCCAGAAAAAAGAACACATTTGCTAGACAAGTGATGTCATCCCATCTGTTGAATTTTGATACTCTGTCATATTCCTTCAGCCATTTGCTTGGGTCTTGTCCCACGTCTCCTTTAAATACAGACGGATTTCTGTATTGTGGCTGTGCAGATGTCAGGTTTAGTTTCCTGTTCTGCAGGCATTTTCTTTGTCTTTCTGGGTGTTGGGAAATAAAGTCCAAATTCTGGTTCAAGGCCTTTAAGGCGATCGCTGCTTCGTAAATTCGTTTCCACGCTGACTGGAATCGCACCCGGCGACTCCACCAAAGAATGTCATGTAGAACTATAGTATAGAACTCAATGACACACAAGAGGTAGAGCTAAACCAATTTATTAACTGAACTCAGAACACAGTAACTGACAAATCGTCTTCTTTTATACAAGCTGAGAAAGTTTGTATAAAAGCAGAGTACTTACTGTCTCCAGAATACTCTTCTGGAGACAGTAAGAAAAGTCCAGAACACTTGTCTGGTAAACTAAAGAAATGTCCAGTATCTTCTGGAACATGAAATAAAGGAAAACATAAAATCAAGGTATTAAGTATTTACATATACTATTAATCGCATTGTCGCTAGCGTGATTCGAACCCAGGTCTCTTAATCATGAGACCAGTGCCATGACCATTCGACCATGGAGATTCCACTGTCTTTCTTCAATGCGGCAATAGAATGCATTCAGTTATATAACATTTAATCTTATTATTATATTATTTCAAATGGTTGAAATATAAATTTATTAGAATAAATCTACAAGTTTCACGTGTTTAAATAGTAAAAAAAATATTCTAGGAATAAAAGCAGAAGTGAAAAAAATACATGTTCAAGTAACGTAATTTTTTTGTTCGATTTTAACATCGTTAAAGACATACTATTTAATCGTTTGATGGACCAATGTTATTAGTAAGAATTCTACCGTAGACATCATTGCTGCAGGACATATGTCAAATTTAATTATGAAAATATATTATTGATATTAAAAACAATGTACAAAAATGAAATTGTTAAAATTTTAAATGTAATTGTTTTAATTATCAGACCATGCAAAAATATTTTTGTGAGGAGATAATTGCGAAATATTTAACTGAGAAATATTTGAAAACGAAATTAATTTCAAATATCAAATAACTTATCAAGTCTTTGTTCAATTATTTTGGATTGCAAACTGTTAATAAGGATCATTCCTCATTTAAATTCCTCAACATACTACAAATACAGACAATCTGTATAAAACAAAAATATACGGCTATTCCTCCTTATTTACAAAAAGCTAAAGGAATATTTTTCCTTACTATTGAAATATTTTTCTCACTATTTCAAATCAAAAATTTTAATAGTGATCTTGATGTTAAAATTTACCATATTCATTGTTCCAAGCAGAAAACATAAGTCATAAAAGTTAATTTTTCTAAAAAGTAAGAAACACCATTTCCTTTCGCAGCCAGAGATATTGACAGTTTTGTTACTATCTGATCGATGTTCTTTACTTTTAGACTCCTTCTATGCTTTTGTTATTACTTAAAATGTTATAGGAATGCTATCTCTTAACGTTATGCCGGATATTCCATCTTAAAATACAAATGCATAAATAAGGCACTTTCGAATGATCGTTGTTGAAAGGACTTTTAAGACTAAATTTGTAATCCTTTTTAGAAATAAGCTTCTTTTACTCATTATATTTTTGAAACAATTTAACTTAACATTTGAGATTATTTTCACGAAGTCTAAAAAAGATTGTTCGAATAAATTTTTCTTTTCTTTGACAAAATTAATGGATCGTAAAACGATGCTCTTTTAAAGGAAAATTTTGCTGTAATGTTCTCCCATCTGTTAAAGTAAGTTGCAAATAGAAATTGTTTCTAGTCCTTGTAAAACATTTTATTGCCTTAAAGGTACTTTCTGCCATATTTGTATCTCTATCATTTCAATAAAATATATTCCAACAAAAGAAATTATTTTTATTCTTAGTTCTGAATATGTGTTTATATTATTTTCTTATTCCCTCTGGATTACGAATATATTCTGAAATTTTAGGGAAAAAATATTTTTTTTAAATATATTTTTTCTTTATTAAATTAATGTTTATTATATAGAAATTCCAAAGAAAAGTATGAGTGACAAAAGTATGCAAAATTTTTAGGGGTTAGGGAGATAAATATAGCACACATTTATCTATGCCTCTTAGTTATCCGCACATTTATAAAATAATCATCTTATAATTTGAATATAATTCAAAATAAATTCAGACTATCAAATGAAAGTATATATAACTATTCATAATATTTTTCTGAACAGCAACTAATAAATCTTTCAAAGAAAATTGAGTATATTTAAAATATGTTCTTCTCAAGTTTTTTTTTTCATTTTTTTCTGTGTATACAATTTAATTTCACTTTTAAGTTCGTAAAATCGTTATACCCTTCCAATACTCATTTACTGAATAATGATTTGAATATTTTTTCGCTCATATTATTTATAGCTCTAAAAATTAATTTCAATTTTAAATTCCTAAAATCCTTATTCCATTCTTATACTCATTTACCAAAGAATGACTCGAATTTTCCCTCAGATTATTTATAGGTGAAATGTGACCGATGAACCCTTTTTTTAAGAATGTTACTGATTTTGTACCTAAAAGATTGTTACTTCATTTTGTTAGTATTTACTAGTTTCCATTAAAATGTAACTTATTTATTTTCAAGCCGAATTTCATTTGTGTTACTTTTGAAGTAACAATTTCACAGAAAACTAAATAAAGTCTCAAATATAAGACTTTGAGAAAATTTTCAATCCTGGGACAGTTTATATGATACTGTAAATAGCTTGTCATATAGAAATATCATTAACCAGTTATAGTATCATGTTCTTTAATTTCTTACTTCTTACACAGAATCGTCTTTTTCACAACTCTATATAGCACTTTTCATAAAACAATTTTTATACTCTCCATCTAATTTAATTTAGTTTTCCTGAACATAATTCGAGGTTGGGGTAGCGTAGGAAATAATACGGAACATCTTTACAACTTTGAATGAGTGAAATTTACCATTCAGTTACCCCATTCATTTCCATTATATCAATTCATGAGATTTGTCTAAAATTCAGGCTGTTTTTCTGCTTTCCAAATTTTATTTTCCTAAATCTTTGTGATTTTGAACTATTGTGTTCACAAACTCGAACGTATAAATAAATTAATTTTCTCACTTTTGATACATTTGTTCTAGGATTTTATATCTATATACAGTTTTAGTGTTAAATTCTGTATATCAACTAACAACTTATAGTGTTCTGCGTTTTACAGTTATTTGGATTTCTACCAAATTTCCAACTAATAATAAAAATGAATGTATGTGTTGGCACTCAACAGGTCACTCACTCCTTTTGACTTATAGCTGCCACAATTGGCCATAAATATAGTTTGAGAATGGAAGTGTGTACCTAGGTGCGATTTTTTTTAAAAATTAGTTAATATAAAGTTGAATTATGACGTTTTTCTCGCTATAGCATGTGAAAATATTATTGTACATAATTAAATTTTATATAGAGTCAATTAAAAAACTGTTTCTTAATGATACTTATTTAATTGTGTCATAATTCTTTGATTTTTGTCAATATTTTTTGTAAATATATTTATTGCCTAATTTCCAACAATAGATTATATTACTGCTCTGAGAGGTTCAAAAATTTTGAAAACTGAAGATTTACCTAAATCCGCACGATCAAGTTTCTTAACGATTGAAATACTTTCTCTTTGCATTCTGCCTATACTAGAAAGTAAAAATCACATACATTGATGTAAACCAATTCAGAGCAGCGGTGTAATCTATTGTTGGAAATTAGGCTAAAAAATATATTTTTAAAAAATGCAAAAATGTGTACAACCATCAAATCGTTTGAACTGTTTCATCAAATATTTAAGACTGTGATATTCTTTCATTAGTGAAATCTAAGTAAAGACAATTCTGATCACAGATAAAAAAAATAGGCATTTTACATCACGGATAAAAATGCGACCATGAAATTTTAAAAAAATAGAGGAATTTGATATTTATATTTTAAAAAGCATTATGATGTCATTGGACTGGTCTGCAATAGAAAGGTTCATTTGCACAATAAATAGAACTTCTATAAACAAAAGAACTTTAATGTGTGGAAATTTGACGATATCTTAGCCATGGAGTTATACCTAAACGATTTAACTGGAATTAAATATTCCGGGCTAATTACTGATTTCAAATGGTAACTAAATTGGAAAAATCTGCAGATTTGGAGTCGATTCTTAGCACTGAATTTCACCAATCTAAGGGAATGCATTATTTTACATATGGAGAGGAAGACAAATTAAATTCAAAAATTATGTTTTTTGAGTTCAAGAATTCTGAAACTGGTAAATTTACCAAAGTCCTCGGGATCAAGTTTTTTGACGATTGAAATACTTTCTCTTTGCATATTCTGCCTATACTAGAAAGTAAAAATCACATACTTTGATGTAAACCTATTGTCAGCCCTTCCGGCCAAAATCTAGGTAGATGCCGTTTTATATTCCTTTCAAATTCAAAATTACATGTTGTATCCTTCAAAAGAAACAGTAAATGACATATTCTAGAGAAGAAAAAAAAATATTCAAAGGTGCAAGCAGCATACATTTTTCTTTCTTTCCTGCTCTCATATATCCGTGATCCATGAAGAATTCTGTCAAATGGATATTTGAATATGCGAAAGCATGCAAAAACAAAATGGAGAATGAATGCCATAAAATATTGTTATGTGGTTTGGAAGCCACCAGGCGAAGCGAACATATATGAATGTGCCATTCTGAATCTGTAAGAATTCAAAGGATTGATCCGCTTTTGCACCACTTTCTCATTCACTTATAAAAAAGAATTTCGTGTGAATGTTGAAAAGTTACTCTAAAATTTACAGTGAAAGGCTCATATAAATTTTACAGAAGAGTTTTTTTGCCCTTTTTTCTTCATTTTCTCTTATGCAGGGTAACAATTTTGGAGAAGTGAAATCCTAAAAGGCAGAAAAGGCGAATGTTTAGATATATGAGACCTTTCCAATTTTTAGAAAGATACATTTATTCCAACTTCGGTATAAATATTATATTGCATGCTTTGTAAGAATGTAAAATTTGATCTGGCATCGCTATTTTTTGAAGAAAATACTGGTAGCTAATTCAGTAGTTACCATTTTAAGTTGAAGTAAAATAATGCTACAAGCTAAAGAAATATAATTTTAACATTAATTTTTGGTTGGGGAAAAAACAAAGGAATAAAGTTTTTCAAAGGATATGACTTATAAACATTATTTTCTTGTTTTAAATATTATTCATAAATTTCATGTTGAAAATAAAGTGTGTGAAGTCTTAAGCAAGGAATTAATTATTTTCTAAGCAGAAAATATTAAGTGTAAATCCCTTCACTTTTTACATTCTCGTGTGCGTAACATACAGAAAGTAAAGTAATCATCAAAAAATTCGAACTCTTTATCATCTACAAAATACGTTACAAGCAAAAAAAACCCTGTTTACAGAATTTTTGATATTTTTAAATACCTAGAAACAAAGATTGAAATAAAATATCTACAAGGAATACATCTATAAGGAAAAAAATAAGAAAAATTATTTTTTTACTGATCAATATCCCGCACATCCTCCAATTTGCAATTTAATAAACAACTTAAAAGTCGTGCTTTTCCTATAAATTATACAATTAATCAATTTAATTACTAGACAGTAGAACCGATCGTTCTGTAAGATTTAATTTCAGAGAGTTGCTTATGAGAAAAAATCTATGAAAATGTGAAAAATAAATGCAAAGTCAATGTTCTGGTTTCTTTTTTTGTGTGTGTGTGTGTGTGAAACAATCTTCGGTGGAAATTTCTAAAAATACAATTCAAAAAATATATTTAAAATACGGGATTTTCAGGACCGCAAATGGAAAGCGATAAATAATTTATTTTTCCATTTGACCCACCAAAAGTTATTTGGGAAGAAGTCGCAGTTCTGATAAACAGTAACAATTATACCATATGTGGTGAAGGATTGTATTTCTGGCCAGATGAGATTCAAGCAATTGTTGGTTTATCGGAACCACCAATAGTGATTGATGAAGAAATATATAATGGAATTCCCATTAAATATCCCACAAAAACTGCTTTGGAAGCTGTAAAAACATATCCATTGAAGCAGAATGTAAATAATGCAATATTTTCTTCACCCCATAAAGTCAAAAAAGAATTTTTTCGAGTCCAGAATCAAGGAAATTGTCAAACACTATACATACTTTTCATACTTTTACATACATATACATACTTTTAAAATTAACAAGTGCATAAACATTTGTTGTATTTTTAGCTATAGAAGGAAAAGTGTACAATTTCTATTCATGTATATAGTGGCATTTTGACTTATTTGGAATATTTTATATGGTAAGTTCAAGAATTCTTAATTTTGTTTTGTTTTGAACCCCGATATTATGATAACTTTCGATTCAATGGAAAAAAATCTATCGTGATGATATTCGTCTTCTTGAGCTGTATAACTGTCAAATAGAGTTTTCTAAAGCTTATGAAAGTACAGTAAGAGAAGAATCATGAATACATTGAGATACATTTTTTTTAATTGTTATGATTTTCCACTTTCTATATTTCGAATAATGTTAACTAAAAGATATATGTTTACAAATTCATTTAAATTCCCTATTAAAACATTAATTTCTTATTAAATATTAAATAAATAAAATAATAATTAAATAAAAATTATTAAATTTCCTATTAAAATAACTTAATTGGCATGTCATAATTTAACATACGTTCTCATAAAAACTACTCCAGTTAAAAATTTATAATCTTTAGAAATTTAACCATATTAATTTTCTTTATTTTCTATTTTGCAAAGCACAAAATTACAAAAGCATTAGGAAATACGATAATTCTTCAAGAAAGGAACGATAGACAAATTCTTGATAGTTACATCGAACAGACTTAATAATTGAAATAGAATAAACATCTTTTTGCCTTTATTTAAAATGTCCTATATTTAAAAAGACATTTCAGTAACCAAATTATTAAGTTTTCAACCAATATTTGAAGGGAAAAAAGATATTCAATTGGATTTTTTTTTCTACAACATGCAATTTTTTGTGTACCTAAAAAGTGGTATCAATTTCTTTTCCAACGTCCTAATTTCAACTAGTGCTATCGGTTCTTTCCTAACTGGATTTCATTGGATTTTTTTAATTTTTTAAGTATTTTTTAACGTATACTTATTGAAAAGAAAGTATGAGTGATATTAAGAATTTTAAAATAAAAACTGTCCTTATGTATTAAAATTGACTATGCTTTATATACAATATAAGAATAAATAAATATTCCTTAAGGTATCAATTCTTAAATTAGAAATTTTATTTTGTGAATGGTGTTAAACATAAGGCAAACTGTCATACAGATAAGAAAATTCTTGTATATAGCCCTGCAATTACGTAACTTACTTAATGCATAATTTATGCATTGGGGAAGTAATTTTTTTCTCTTCAGAATTTTGATATTTCTCTCAGTCAATTTATTCACCTCTTGTTTGAACATCAAATTACGTTTTATCCTCATAGTTTTGCACCTAAATATTGTTTAGTTTCATTTTAAAAATATTTTAATGCCATTGCAAACTTTTTATACAAATGTCGATTAAAAAAGTTTCTCCAGTTAAAAAGAATTGAAATATTTAATTAATTTTAGTGACTATATATTTTAATTTGCATCTATGATAACACATGCCTGCAACCAAATATTATTTACAAACCAATAGCTAATTATAATAGAGTAGTAAATAAATGTCTTAAATTTAAAATGCTTGAATTTAAAACTTTTAGATTCAAGAAAAATTGTCAAAAAATTCTACCACATACTTTTTGAACAAACTTAAACTTTGAATTTTGAAGCCAACAATGCATTGCGCCATAATCTACTATATAGGATGGGTATGGATATTTAATGTCATAAGTTAATCCAGGAAACTAATGAATTTTTGAAATTCTGCTTGTAAATAAAAAAAAAACATTTTCAAGTAAATATGTGTAGAAAGATTTTGTTTGGATAGAAGCTATTTCAAAACGGATTTTGCATGTCTAGACTAAAAGAAAAATATTTATTGGTGTCAGATATATCTTTCTCATGGGTCCGAAAGGAGCCATTTTCATTTAACACTTTTTGCAAGATGGGTTACCCGTGCAGTATCCCTGGATTGAAGGAATATAAAATACATTATATAATCAGGTTGTGGGTAGGACTATTGGCACGTCAAAAACGGAGACTCAAAGCAGTGAATTTGCATAATGGCAGAAAATATGTCAATGTCTTTTGGGCTTTCTGAGTATTGCTGCAATGAGCAACAGTTTAGTCTTGATTTTAACCAAATTTAAATGTAAAACATACGTACGATATGCAATATCTAAAAATGTTTCTCGGATAATAAGAAGGATAAATCATACATCTTGTTTCTTGGACATTAAGATACTCCGTATGCACTTGATTCTTGGACAATAAGCAGGATACACCGAGTCAGACTTGAGCATACCATACTAAGCAAAGATACTTAATGTTTCATGTATTTTAGATGAATACAAATATCCAAGATTAAAAAAATTATACAACAAAAATTGGTACGCTAAAGAAAATTTTGATTAATTCTAGTAAAATCCTCTTTCCTCAAAATTGATATGAAAAAGTGTAGAGACGATATGCAGTGATCTAAAAAAGTTTCTTGGATAAGCGAATTGTGCCATATGCCTTTGTTTCTTGAGCAATAAGCAATATGCGCCATATGTCCTTGTTTCTTGGACAAAGAGCAAGATACACCATATATCCTTGCTTTTTGGTTAATAAGCAGCATACCCCGAGTCCTACTTGAGCATACCTACCTACCTACCAGTATGACCTAACGTATTCTACCTTTTGTATAAATATGAACATTCAACATTAGAAAAATTATGAAACGAAAATTTGTAAGCTAAAGAAAACTTTGATTAATCCTATTAAAATCATTTTTATTCCAAATTGAAATGTAAAAATGTATGGACGATATGCAGTGATCTAAAAAAATCTTTCATAGACAATAAGCAAAATACCCATATGTCTGTGCATCTTGGACAATAAGCAGAATTATCCATACCCCATGTTTCTTTGAAAATGAGTAAGATACACCATATACCCTTGCTTCTTGGACAATGAGCAAGATAAACCATATGCCCTCTCTTCTTGGATAATACTTGAACTTGCCATCCCAAGCAAGGATACTTAATGTATCCTGCCTCTTAATCAATATGAACATTCAAGTTTAGAAATATTATGAAACGAAAATCTGTACTCTAAAGGAAATTTTTATTAATCCTATTAAAAACCCACTTTCCTCATCTTCAAGATTGGTTTCATATGACAATTTGTTAAGTCTCTTTAAATACCTTATCAGCAAGTCCCCAGGATTATTGGAAGCAAAAGTAAAATATATTTGGATATTTGATTATTATATTCGAATAGCTTCTTGATTTTCCACAATATTTTAAAAACGAAGTACCTGAAAGTAAAGGTGAAATTAGTAGAAAGAAGCCTGGAAAGCTTTCAGAAAAATCATCAAGAAAATACTTTAATAACTTCAAAAAATTCAATTTTAAATGTACGTGGAAAACGTGTTAACTAAAATGGAAGACGGGTTGCTCAATATCTGAAAGGACATTTCAAAGAGTTGCATTTCTACTACTTTCCCTCAAATTCCGGTGCTGCTATTCAAGAAATTGTTAAAGAATTTTCCTAAGATATTAAAGAGATAGAGCGTAGATAGAAAAGTTTGTAGAACGTTAATATAATGGAAACTGCATAGAAAAGAAGAGCATACTTAGTATCAAAAGCAGGGAAAGATCTAACATAAGCTATAAATGCCTGAATATATTAGCAGCAATAACTGCGCTAAATAATATAATTTGACAGACCTTTTCTCATAGTTCGACAAGTGATGTTTGCAAATAAAATAATTAAAGAATATTTTCTAGAATTATCACTAAGGTATAAAATAAATTTTTTCCCATAATTCCAAACCAATTTTTTGAAAACAAGAATATGACATTCAGATATAGCATTCATGTTTTTAGTTCTTACGTGAATGAAAAAAAATGATTTAACATTTAAAATAAGCGCATCAAAAATACAAAAATCAATCATTACAAGTACTTATTATACTTTTTATTTCCTTCTTCACACTTTGATACAAATTTTTCATACCTTTGTAATAAGCAATGAAAAATTCATTGCAGTCCAAATATATATATATACTAGCCGCCTTTGGCGACCAGCCGGTTCGCCAGTATTACCGCTCGCTACAATTTTAATTTAAATATTTTAAGTAACTGGTCTCTTAAAGGATTCTCAAACAAAACATTTTTAATCTTCAAATTTTGATAGTCATACCAAACTTATATTGTTTAGATCGTTTCGTTCAATTTACTATATATATTTTGCTAATTTGTTGCCATTTCCGGTAAAACTTCAACTTTAATTAAAAATGTAAATGACGAAATTGCAATTAATATTAAGATATTTTTAATAAAACCAAGCGTTTTATTTTATTTATCATCTTTATTGTTATTTATTAATTATTATTATTATTGAATATGAGTATTGCAAACAGAATTGCTCGGTATTTAAGTCTTATGTTAACTACAAAATATTTTTCATAGTTTATGTAATATCTCAAACAATAAATCAACAAAAATTTCTGAGATTCAGTATAAAATTCAGTTTTTACTTTTGCTTTCAAAAGGATTGAAATGAAATCAATAATAATATTTTGTTCCTGCTTATAAATATATTTCAAAAATTATGAAGTCTAAATTTAATGCAGTAAGATATCATATTCTGATAAATATTCTGGACACACCAAATTTTAAATAAATGAATGAATGTTTCTATTTTCCACGATCAACTAAGACTTATTTATGAAGTTTTAAATGTTAAAAATTTAGAAAAACTCACCATTTTCATAATCATAGGCCAATTAATCTTGAGAAACCTGAGCGCTGATTGGCGTATTTTATTTGAAACGATCGATGGAAAATCTAAAATTATCCTTTTTTTATTGAATAGTGATATTCAAATCTTCATAAATCAGTCAGTTTAAGTGATTGGAAATTAACTCTTAAAATTCAGTGATTTAGTTGATTGGAAATTAACTCTATGAATACCATAAAATCTGCGCTTTCTCTTGTGGTGTATGCATTCCACTTAATATCCGATCGAATAAAACATCACATACAAAAGTACTTCATAGAAGAAACACATCAAAAGTAAACATAACATTTCAATAGTTGCAAAAAGCAAAAGAGAGAAAAATGCAATTAATAAACAGACGATATTTAGAAAAGTACAGATATTTAGACTGGAAAATGAAATTATCTGAAATTAAAAACACGCGCAGACGATATTTACAAAAGTAAAAATATTCAAACCTGAAAAGGAAAATATATGAGTTATTCCATCAATAAATGCCATAAGTTTGTTTACATCTTCATTATTTTATGAGTCATTAAATATCAAAATGGATCCGGGATAATTTTTCTTGAATTTATTTTTTAGAAAAAATAATATTTGTTTTATTTCCTACAGACACGCGCCAAAAATTATATTTTTGCAGATTTCATTTCCAAAAAGATTTAATTTATTTTCAGTAATAGCTTTAATCAATGTGATGGCAACACTTTGAAAAAAGCTATTTTTTTTTCTCATGAATGCGAAACGTGCTTAATCCTCATTTTTATTTTTGACGAAAAAAATTATTGAAAAACATAGTTAAAATATTTATTTAAAAATTCATTAAAAATAGAAATTTAATTTTAAGGTTAAAACAGTAGTATCATTTAAAAGATAAATTTTTGATCTTTAACTTCATGTAAAAATCTTTTTTGTTCGGTAATATTTTCGGCAGTTATAGCAGAAGCACGTCAAAATTTCGCTTAATTTTTAAATAAATAAAATTATAGTTAAAAATTCGAAAAAATAACCCCCAGGTGCACATTCCCGGCCTCCAAGGTATACACGTGCCAAATTTGGTAGCTGTAGGTTGAATGGTCTGGTCTGTAGACCGCCAACACACACACACACACACAAACACACACAGACACACACATTGAGCTTTATTATAAGTATAGATATATATATGTGTGTGTGTGTGTGTGTGTGTGTGTGTGTGTGTGTGTGTGTGTGTG
>JAPMOR010079498.1:0-41290 GCA_026543865.1 Argiope aurantia | reverse complement strand
TCACTCTCTATATTAATCTGCAGTGTAAGACTGGACATGAATGTACAATTAAGTTTCGCTTCTCTCTATCGGTCGAAAAATAATCGACTTTCAGTTATGTAGAGAAATACTGAGGCCACTGGTCACTAAACACAGTGCATACTAAATTGCAGCGACTATCATTATCTTCTATATCATCTTGTTATTATTTTCCCAGCTCCAGCATGCAATTACTACTTATTATTTTTTTTTAAAAAATGTTCGTGTTTTGTTCCTTTTAAGCAAAATAAGTCAAACTATTTTTCAAATGGGTTTCTTTCTGTCTGGAATTCAGATGGATTGGTAGATATTAATGGGGGATTGCCTTTTCTCTGTTTACAATATTGATAGAAAATTAGGTTTCGCTTTATTCCATTGATTGAAAAATAATCGACCTTCCGTTTCGTAGGGAAATAGTGAGACAGTGCCTGCAATGCATGCTAAATAGAAACAACTATCATCATCTTCTAAATCAACTTGCCTGTCAGAAATTATTATTTTCCCAGAACGAACGAGTTATCAGTACTTAGCATTTTTTTTAAAAATTGTTCATGTTTTGTTCCTTTTATGCAAAATAAATTAAGGTTTTCTTCAATAGGAATTTTTCTATCCGTGAATTTTGATGGATTGGAAGTTGCTGATTGACGATTACCTATTCTCTGTCAACAAAATCATTTTTATAGAATAAAGCAAATATTCTTCTGAATTATTAGCTATTTAATTCGGTTTAATGTATATTTAGGCTAAACTCCAAAATCTTTCTTAAAAATGTGATATATATGTTTCCAAATTTATTTTTAACATTTATTCCTCATTTGTTTAATATATTATGGCATTAAGCATCTCATTTTATTCATCATATTAGCATCTATAACACTTTAACTCAAGCTGCTTCTCTGAGATTAATAGTATTTTATTGAAGCACAAAGAAAAAAACTAGATTTAAAATCCCCCTCTTATTAAGTGCCCTTATGATTGCAAACTTAGAGTTTATTTTGAAAATTCAGCTCAAGAACTTAAATTAATTAAATTGAAAACATATATATTTTTTTTATAAATGTTTATATTTTCAAGACTTTGTGGTTGAGCTATATGTTGAAATTTACTGTTTTCAATGCAGGGCAAGTTTTTAATAAAATATATAAACAAAGAATATTTTGATACTTCAGTAACTAATCTCATATTAATTTTCCAACTATTGATAATTTGAGTCACTTGCATTCTAAATGTTAAAACATCTATATATTCTATTGCCTATAAAAATGAAAGAAATCCTTTATGTTTGTATGAAGTAACTTGTATTTATCTTTCAAGTAATAATTTCGCAAGATTTTTCTAAAAACATACACCAGAAAGAGTGCATTGAAAGTCCTTCTTCTTAAATTCCTTTCCATAAAGTATGATATTCAAAAAACTCATGATATTCTGCTACTATTATTTTAATCTCTAGAAAGATGAAAATGAAAAGGATTCAAAGCGAACAATTATGAAAATACGTGGGAGCAACTTCATCATCTCTTTACTTTATTTTCCCGGAGGACTTCTTTAAAAATATTAAGTTTCTTCAAACATTAGAAATATGTAACAGTGATTTATTCTTTGAATCCCTATATGACACAAATATTATTTAATTGTGTTTTTTTATTGAAAATCTACAGAATAAATATTTCAAAAGACCCATTCTGTAATTTCACAATAAAGAACTGTATCACACTCATAAATGTTCCAAGAAAACATAATTATTTTAAGAAACATCTTTGTCTTAAATCATGCAGAATTTTTAAGAACTGCTATGAATATTGTCTCTCTTACGCTTGTATTCATATGCTTTCTTATAACGGTATGTAAATTTTTTAAATTATTGCTCTTTATTGTTTAACTGATGGCGTTTTATTGTTTTATTAAAAAACGGATAAAATGTTTGTCCAAATAATATTTTCATAAAATTTATCACTGCCAAGTTTTCTAATATAAAATGATATTTAATAAATAACATAAATTTCAAAGAAATGGAATTTTTTGGTATAATTATGACATCTTAGAACTATTACTTTCGCTTGTAAAATCCTGAGCTACGTATATATATAAATACATGAGGCTACATCCTATATATTCAATTAATGTAAATAATAGGTTATTATTAAAATAAATGATAAAAAGGAGTTCACTTGTTTAGTAATTTTATTGCTTTCTTCAGTCATTAGGACATCCAGCTGCAATACCTGGAGGTTAAAAGCATCAAGTACCAGAACTCCCCTCCCCTCCCAAAAAAATATACAAATTTTAAATATGCTTAATTGATTTATCACACAGACAGGCTTCAATTAATATTAATCAATTAATCATTTAACAGTGATATATCGATCTGAGGATATAATATTTAGATTCCGATTTGAAAAGAAAGATGCAAATTTAAAACAAAAATAATAATTAGTGAATTAATCCTTTAGTATTCAGCTTATTTACTTCTAATTATCAATGTTAAAGACTATCTCTGTTTGAAAATATTTGATATTCTAGGATATTTAAAATTGATCATTCAGTACCTAATAAGAAATCAAATAAAACTTCAAAGTACTTTATACATGTTTGGCAATAATTGTTCTGGTGTTTATAATGAATGATGAAAAGAAATTCTATGTTACCTTTGAAAGTAACTAATTTCTCGTATTTTACTTCATTTCAAACTAGGAAATAAAATCAATTGTTAATAAATGTTTTAATTTCAGTTGTAAAAATAATAACATTATTTTTTTAATAATCCCTATTTTATGATATAATAATTATAATAAAATTGTAATAGGATGCACCATCAGAATAATTCCTTAATCTTGTTTTATATGTTGGTTGAAAAATCTTTTAACTTGCTTTAAAAAAATACAGGGATGAAGTTTGCTTTTAAAACTACAGGAATGAATTTTGCTTTTAAAAAGACAGTAATGAATATTCGAAAATATTTATTCGCAACAATAGAAAGTTCGGCTTAATTATTTAAACAGTTTTATTTCTAGGACTCAAAGGATAACACTACGTTTCTGTTTTTAAGTAAAGGTTTTATATTCGTTTTTTATTTTATATTATTTATTTCGTGCTTGAACTTTAATTAGAATGTAAAATAGGATAAGGTTTTTTGTTTCGGGTATTTCTTTTATTTTCAAAGAATGTTGAAGGATAATAAACAGGAATATAATTTTTTAGGCTATGCATAATTATTATCTGTGCATTACCATAATACATAAAAGTTGCATCATTAAAATAAAAATTATTTAGAAACATGATTTTTAGAAATGTTTATTCTCCGTCTAATTATTTCATTGAAGAGAAAGTTTCTTAAATTTCAAAATAGAGCGAGTACATTTTTAATTCCAATTCCAAGAAAATGCCGGCGTGTATATACCTATCAATTATTTTTAATAAATAATGCTTAAAAAACTATCAATATTCAAAGCCTTTATTATTACAATTTTTAAAAAAATTAGGATCAAAATATTGAAAATCCACAAGAATCTCTCTCTCTGTAAGTTTGTGTGTCTGTGCTGACGCTCTACTGATCAAACTGTTTGACTTAGCGGAACTTAATTTGTTCTAGATACATTGTCCAAAACAATGGAAATGTGCACCTGAAAGCGATTTTGGTTAGAATTTATTTAATTAAAAAAGAAGTTAGAATTTGATGAGTTTTCCAGATAGCCTCCCATAATACTACAACACTAAACACAGTGTCAAAGTTCGAAAAATTATCCTTTCAGTGATGCCAGCATAGATGCTGTAAAATTCTTTAGTCAAGATTTAATTAATTTTTAAATATATTTTCTTCACAACAGTATATCTATTGTTGCGAATGAAATCCAAATTCTATGAAATTCTGAAACTAAATAAAAGTATTATGTTTAATATGTATTTAGTTTACAGTGCAAATATAATAAAGAAATTACAATACCCATGAATTTAGAAGATAGATGAAATGGGTTTAATAACGCTATGATGTCATAGAACTGCTATCCACTGCGAAAGTCCATGAAAAGAACAAATGTAAGACATTTAAAGTAACATAATTTTTATGTCGGCAAATTTGATGGAATCATGGACACGACTTAATCTAAACAAATTCAATGTATCCAATTCTCTGGTTGCCAAAAGTGGCTAGTTTTTAAAAATGAGATGTTAAAAGCAACTAGGAATCATTCAAGCAGCTAGACAGCATTTGATAAAAAGTTGTAAACTCATAGTTTGTCTGTTGATTAGGTTGTGTAGAGTATGAAGGACAGTTTGTCACAACTGTTTTGTTACTATTAAGAGATGTAGTTCCATGGTTAATAGAGTTTAAAATTGTCAAAAATATACAAATTACTATTTCCAATCATTAAAATAAGCTGTTGAGCTGCTATTTATCTAACTGATATCTTAATTTAGTTACGCATAAAGGGATTTCAAAAGACAAACGATTATCTCTCTTTTTCTCTCTCTCTCTATATATATTCAAGATTTTATCTCAATTTAGTCCATAGTAACTTCATTCTAAACATATTCTCTTATTTCGTGATCCAATTCAACTTTCGGTATAATTAATCCCTTTGTAAAAATAATGCACCATCAGTACTACGTATCAAATGAAAGTGATACTTTCGTTGCCCTTGTCAGATGTCAACATATGTATTCCATTGGCTCGTGGCCAGAAATCATTTGTCTCACCCTTCTTCCCTCTTCTTTACTTTTGCTTTGGTGCCGTACTGTAAATAATCACGTTTGCCTCCCGAGGGTGAATAAAATGAAATTAAAAATACAAAGTCTCTTCACTTTTTGTTCAACCTGCATTTTTTTTCACAAAATAAATATATATATATATATATATATATATATATATATATATATATATATATTAGAAATCAAACATGTAACTCCCTACGATACTTCTGAAGACTTTTTACAAAAAACCACAAATAAATAACAATACTACTCTTGTCATGGCTTAAAATATATACTTATCTGTTGGGTTTTTTTTTTTTTTGGAATTTTGGATCAATAACTTTGTTTTAACTCTAGAAATTAACACGTATGCCAAAAATTGAATATATCATCTGATATAATATCAGGTCATAGATTCCTTATTATTGAATAAGATTATCGATCGCGTTAAATTAAATATTTCAAAAAAGTGTTCTGTCTAATACAAGCAATCCAGAACATATAATACTATTAGGAATTTTATGTATGAATGTGTATAATTATTTGTTGGAAAATGTGCTTGTTATCGAGATGAAAATGTTAAACATCATATATATTTCTTCAATTCTAAAATCTACATTCTTCTTCTTCTTCTAAATAGCATACATTTGCCAAAAATTATTCTCAATTGTAGGCATAGAGGCCCCTTTTCCTAGGCGAGCAGAATATCAATTGGGAAAGAATTATATTCCTTACTTTAATTTACTTTACTTTACTTTACCATATGAACAATACCCAAAGAATCATTTTTGCTTTATATTTAATGAGGCAAAGAAAATAATTAAAACTCTTTTCACTTCAAAATTCATATAAAAGAACGTGCCAAAGTAATTCGTTGTAAAGAGTTACTCAGTTATTATCAATAAGTTATCTTTTCATCCTTTCTTTTTTAATTTCTCAAACAGTTCTCACAACTTTGTTAAAAATACAGAATAGAATAAACATTATTTTTTTACATTTTCAGAATAAAAAAAACTTATCATACTGACAACTTCAAATGGATAAATTTGTGTTTGTATTTCAGTTCCTATTGATATATTTTTCTAAAGAGCGACACATTATCGCTTTAAAAAAATTGAAAACTTTTAGATATTTAATACTAGCCGCCTTTGGCGACCAGCCGGTTCGCCAGTATTACCGCTCGCTACAATTTTCAATTAAATATTTTAAGTAACTGGTCTCTTAAAGGATTCCCAAACAAAACATTTTTAATCTTCCAATTTTGATAGTCATACCAAACTTATACTCTTTAGATCGTTTCGTTCAATTTACTATATATATATTGCTAATTTGTTGTCATTTCCGGCAAAACTTCAACTCTAATTTAAAATGTAAATGATAAAATTGCAATTAATATTAAGATATTTTTTAAAAAACCAAGCGTTTTATTTTATTTATCATCTTTATTGTTATTAATTAATTATTATTATTATTGAATGTGAGTATTGCAAACAGAATCGATCGGTATTTAAGTCTTATGTGAACTACAAAATATTTTTCATAATTTATGTAATATCTCAAAGAATAATTCAACTAAAACTTCTCAGTTTCAGCATAAAATTCAGTTTTTAGTTTTGCTTTCAAAAGGATTGAAATGAAATCAATAAAAATATTTTGTTCCTGCCTATAAATATATTTCAAAAATTATGAAGTCTAAATTTAATGCAGTAAGGTATCATATTCTGAGAAATATTCTGGACACATCAAATTTTAAATAAAAGAATGAATGTTTCTATTTTCCACTATAAACTAAGACTTATTTCTGAAGTTTTAAATGTTAAAAATTTAGAAAAACTCACCATTTTCATAATCTTAGGCCAATTAATCTTGAGAAACTTGCACGCTGATTGGCTTATTTTCTTTGAAGCGATCGATGGAAAATCTAAAATTATCCTTTTTTTATTGAATAGTGATATTGAAATTTTCTTAAATCAGTCAGTTTAAGTGATTAGAATTTAACTCTTAAAAGTCAGTGATTTAGTTGATTGGAAATTAACTCTATGACCACCATAAAATCTGTGCTTTCTCTTGCAGTGTATGCATTCTCCTTAATATCCGCTCGAATGAAACATCACATGCAAAAGTACTACATAGAACAAACACATCAAAAGTAAACATAACATTTCAATAGTTGCCAAAAACAAAAGAGAGAAAAATGCAATTAATAAGAAGACGATATGTAGAAAAGTACAGATATTTAGACTGGAAAATGAAATTATCTGAAATTAACCACACGCGCAGACGATATTTACAAAAGTAAAAATATTAAAACCTGAAAAGGAAAATATATTAGTTTTTCCATCAATAAATGCCATAAGTTTGTTTATATCTTCATTATTTTATGAGTCATTAAACATCAAAATGTGTCTGGGACTAAATAAACACCCTTTCTAGAGAGTGTAAAAGATCATAAAATAATTTTTCTTGAATTTATTTTTTAGAAAAAATAATATTTCATATTTGTTTCATTTCCTACAGACACGTGCCGAGAATTATATTTTTGCAGATTTCATTTCCAAAAAGATTTATTTTTAATTGGGGCTTTAATCAATGTGATGGCAACACTTTGAAAAAAGCTAATTTTTTCCCATGAATGCGAAACGTGCTTAATTTTAATTTTTATTTTTTACGAAAAAAATTATTGAAAAACATAGTTAAAATATTTATTTAAAAATTCATTCAAAATAGAAATTTAATTTTAACATTAAAACATTAGTATCATTTAAAAGATAAATTTTTGATCTTTAACTTCATGTAAAAATCTTTTTTGTGCGGTAATATTTTCGGAAGTTATGGCAGAAACAGGTCAAAATTTCGCTTAATTTTTAAATAAATAAATTTCTATTTAAAAATTCGAAAAAATAACCCCCAGGTGCACATTCCCGGCCTCCAAGGTATACACGTGCCAAATTTGGTAGCTGTAGGTTGAATGGTCTGGTCTGTAGAGCGCCAACACACACACACACACACACATTGAGCTTTATTATAATTATAGATGAAAGAGAAGCAAATAAGTAAATTCTAAATATCTTGAATATAGTATTTTTCATTCTATTCAAAATTTCAATGTTTTAATAATATAAATATTTTTTATGCAATTAATATATTATTAGTATGTGCATTTTACCTGGATAAATATTTAATGTCAATCTTAATCAGTAGTATTCTATGTAAAAAATATTTATCATATTATTTCTGCATTCTATGGTTTGTAAAACAAAGGTAGCTTGTATCAAACGACTTGAAAATTAATATAATCAAAAAATTTCGTAGATTCGAAGATATATTTAGCATTTTATGAATTGCAAAATGAATTCCTTTATTATATGCAGAAGAAATGACGTTAGTTTTACGAACGAAGCTTTTAGAATGATTTTTCAAATAATTCTTTAGAATTCATAAATGTAATATGCTTCATTATAAAATATTAATGAACAAAAAGAAACGCAACGAAATGTAGGAATAATAGGAATAATAAACGAAACAAATAATTTCGATTGATTAAAAAGGCTTAGGATTTCATATTTCAAAGGCTGAAAAAAATAAATGAAATATGCATGTAAAGTAAGAAAATACAATTCGATATATCGTGTTTATAAAACTTCATTTCTTTTTTACTTTGAATGGTTTTTTTACTATAGTTAAATGTTATTGTAATGAGACATTAGTAAATAAAATCATCATAATTCAATTAAATGTTTTAAAGTGCCATTAAAAGCATTAATATTAAGCATTTGTTTATTAGTAAAACTCAATGCAAAAATGTGAGAACATAATTATCCATTTCATCGAAAAATATATCTGCCGCATCCATATAAAAATTAGAAAAATTCGAAAGTAAAGACTAAATTTTGTTTGTATACGGAACGAGTCTTTATTATTTGAAAAAATTTAAATGCAAATTCCGTGTGTTTTTATTTTTATTTATTTATTTATTTCTAAAAATTAGTGTTTCTGCTGCAATTAAAATAACGGTAGGTAAGTCTTGCACATGCCTTTTTTAAATATTTTGTGTGAGTGCATATAGGGATGCTCATGTGTGTGTGTGTGTGTGTGTTTCTGTGTGGTGTTTCTATGTGTATATGTATGTGTATGTGTTTCTGTGCATACATTTATGTGTGTGCTTCTGTGTATATATTTATATGTGTGTGCTTCTGTGCATACATTTTTGTGTGGTGTTTCTGTGTGTATATATATGTGTATGTGCATGTGTTTCTATGCATACCTTTATGTGTGGGTGTGTTTTTGTGTACATATTTATATGTGTGTGTTTTTGTGTACATATTTATATGTGTGTGTATTTTGTGTATACATTTGTGGGTGTGTTTTGAGTATACATTTACGTGTGTGTGTTTCTATGTATATATGTGCATGTGTCTGTATTTATGTGTATATATATTTTTGTGTGTGTATGTGTGTGGGTCTTTTATGTGCATGTATGAGTATGTGTGTGTACGCGCGCTTCTGTGTTTGTGCTCGGAAAATGACAGAAGATATAATAATTTTGATTATAATTTCGGCAAAAACTGTTTCTACTGAAAACCAAAATTAATGTATCACTATTTATGTAAGTGGCAGATTTATGTATATAAATCACAATTTCTTCAAATTTTAGTTAAATAACAAACTTTTTATTAAGTAACAAAATATTTAAAATTAAATGTTAGACATTTTTAGGAAAAGTAATTTTTTAGCTCCAACAACATGTTTTAAGGAAATATTAAAATACTTATTTTCGAAACTTGCTAACTCACCCCAAATTAATTAAACGTGAATGATATACAATAAGCAAAACTTAATTTACATATCACAAAACATAAATTAATGGGTACTGAGATAAAAATTGAAAGCCAGTTATAGTTAGTACATTAGTTCACTTACTTAAGTAATTTGACAAACTTATTTATTCTATAAACAACTTATAAAACTTCTTTCGTCTGTTATTTACCTCCAATATGACCTACATATCAAAAGACTGTTCAATTAAAAAAGTTTTTCAAAGATTCATCAATTTTACCAGAATATTTGGGATTTTGAGATAAATCTAATCTAATCCATTATTATAATTGGTTTCAATGCTACCGTTTGGATTTTGAATTTTTTTTAATGGAACTAATATCGAGTATTGGCTTCTCTGTAAATAAAAATGTAATAAATAAAAAAATATTTTAAGTTTTAATTTAAGAACAGAACTAAGAAAAAAATTACTCATATCAAATTACACTATTTAAACATAATATTTTAATTTTTATATCAAAATTAAAATAATGAATTTAAAAACAAATTTAAAAAGGATAAAAGAAAAATAAATAAAAAGATAAAAGCAGACTAATATCAGATTTATGAAAAAGGCATTATTATTATTTATCTAACTTCAGCAATTTTATTTCTTATTATTTGATGTTTTGTCTTTTCTCAGTGAAGAAAAAATATTAAAGCATAATTGCATTAATTATTTTTCCGACCAAGCAAATTATTTATTATACTTTAAGCAAACAAAAATTATTGTAAAAAATGAAAATGAGTGAGTTCAGTGCTTTTAGAATTTGGATAATCTTTCGTTTTGAAGTCAAAGGTTTAAAATGTTTAGCAAATTTAATGTTGATAAAAAAATTTGCTGTTTGTTTATGCCTGGGTTTTGAGGGGTGGAAAAATAAAGAAAATAGATTTGTCTAGATTTTACCGTTTCATTAAGTTTATGATCTTTTATTAAGTTGTACACTTTTTGAAGAGCCGCGATAACCTGGTGATAATGTTCATGCTTCAGAATCGGAGGGTTTCTAGTTCGAGATTCGATTCCACTGAAGAACCACCGTGTAAGAGGGTGTGGTGCACGCTAAATCCGTCAGTTCCAAACTCCCTCACGCTTGTGGGGCTAGGAAGTTTGAGGAGTGGGGTGCCAGTTCAAATGTCATCCTTGTCATCTGACCACGGTTCAAAATTATGAAATTGTCCCAAGATAGACCTAGTGTTGCTTTAAAACGGGACGTTAATATAACTAAACTAAAACTGTTGTGGGATGTTGGCATATATCTGGCTGGTTCGTGCTAGAATGCTAGTCATTGATTTAAAGTTTATCGCTATGCCTTCGACAAAATCAACATTGTGTTTATTAAAAATGGCGAAGTTTCAATACTATCATCTTTGAATATAGAGGAATCTGAATTTTTTGTTTTCATCTTGAATTAACTTTCATTTCTGAAATGATTTTCCAGTTTCATTCTTTCATTTCCCTCTTCACCTTTGTGTTCTTAAAAAAAATCAGATCAGTTCTAGAACTAGGCATTATGATGTATTTTACAACTATTTAAGAGGAATCACAATTTTTAATTCTAGAGAGTAAGGCAATAACAATGCCAATATAATAGCAATACTCTTTTCTAACTGACGGAGCTCATCAAGGTCGTAGACCCCAAACAATTTGTCACACTTCTCAGCTAATAACTATCTATTAGCCACTGCTGTTATTAGATTGGCAATGAAGGCTTAAAGACTGAGGATTAAGAAGTATCTTAACAATTCGGGGGAGCTGGATATTTCTCTATTGCATTTCTCTCTCTTAGAACTAGTTGCTTCTCTTCAGTTTTAAAAATGATATCTTTTAATAAATCGTTATATTTTAAAAATCAGATGAGAATTAAATCAACTTAAATGTTGAATTGTAGCAGTTTCATTACTCTTATCTTCCCTTTTGGATACTAGATGGCGATGCCTGATTGGGCCATCCCATATGTCATCCCATAGTGCATTGCGATTGTAATTAGAATGAGATGTGATGCTGAACTGTGAAGCCTCACGCTTTAATGTCTTGTCTTTGTGTTTGTGCTTGTTTAGAGTGTGAGTGTGATTATTAAAAGAAATGTTCCTAAAAACATTCATCCTGTTGCTTTCTGCATGGATCATAATATTCTACATGCCACCATATTAGCGCCCAACGTAAAAGAATTTCTGATGAATGAAAATGAAGTCGTCATGAATGAAATTTCCCCATCACCACAGAATTTAATTTATTATATTTTATAAAATGGTTTATTATATTTTAATATTATGTTTAGTTAATATTATATTAATTATAATATTATATTTTAATTTAATACCACTTTTGAATATGATGCTAATATTGCATTATAATTTTAAAATTTCATTCACTTGAATAATTTAATTCCAGCTTCAAGTAGAAAGCAGATTTTTTTTTCTTTTTATAAATCGTTTCTCTTTTCTTCTACCATAATTTCAATTCTAATCTGACTATTTTTACTTTGGAGAAGTTTACCAATTGCTGCGTTCGGAAATTGATATAATATGAAGAAAAATAATGAATTAAGTCTATGACTTTGAAAGCGTTATTAGAAGATAATAATTTTCTTTCTTACCCAGGACGAATAATTGAAAATAAATAAAGCTGTAAAAACTGTCATTAGACATTTTTTCAGTGCAGTTTCACAAATTTAAATATTAAAGAAATTTATGAAATAATATTTGAATATGAAAATATATATATGAAAATATGATTATAAAAGATATTATATGAAAATATATTATGTGTGGTGGTATGTAGATTATTATGATCTGTGCAGGAAGAAACAGGACGAATGTTGTGGGAAATATTTCTTTAATAATCACATTCACACACTTAAAACAAACACAAAGACAAGACATTCGCGCGCGCGGCTTTTCAGCTCAGCGTCACATCTCCTTCTCATTACAATCGCAATGCATTATGGGATGACATATGGGATGGCCTAAACAGGCATCTCCATCTAGTATCCAAAAGAGAAAATAAGTGTAATGCAACTGCTACATATGTGAATTTTTTATGAAAATATGATTATAAAAGATATAAAGAAATCTTTTTATGGAAAAATGCCTATCTAATTATGCTTGAAAAAATTTTGGCTATTTTTTTATGTTTGGAGAATTCTTCTGTACAAAAGACAATAAATCATTTTCATAGCTTAATAATAATTTATTCTTCATAGTTTAATAATTCCATAGTTAATTTCAAATAGCTTATTTCATATGAATGATTACGATATATCACTTAGGGGCCGTCTATCCTCTTAAATTCCATATCGAGATTCAAAACAAAACTATGACTCAGTCCTCAGGCTGAACAATTCGAATATTTTCGCTCTAAGTTTGATATCGCCACTTTGAAATATAGAGTAATCATCAAAATTCTGCACCATTATGGATCGCATAAAATTCTCAGGAATTAACTTATTCAAAATCAATTCCGATTTTTAGTTATATTACTGATGCTACCATTTTTTCATACTTTTGTTGTGATAAGTTGCAATTGACTCCTATGAGTAAATTGCATTGGTTCCTATGAGTAAATTAACTTTATTGACAAAGTGTATTTAGACCTTATTAATGACACTATTATAGTCATGTCGTTGAATTTTATCAGAATGAAAATAAATAAAGGAATAGTTATATTAATCTAAGTAAAAGTTGTAGTATATTGAATCAGCATTGTAACTATTCAACTTTGCTGCCAAACCGGCGACGAAATTTGGCAAAATAGGTTCAGTTTTTTTTTATTTGCAGGCTTTGTCTTTTGTTGTGCAACATCTTTCAAAAGTTGATGTGAAGGGGACAGATGACCATTGATAACAACAATGACTCATGAATATTTATATGAAAAAAAGATTGATAAAAAAAATCTATATTTCAGGTATTTATTTAGGGATTGGGAGTTACAAATTCTAATTTTTCAGGGAAAACGCGCATTTAAGTAATACGCTTTTAAGTTCTCTCAAAAATGAAAAGTAATTGAGAGAACAGCACCATTGATTTCATATGTGATAACTGTTAGCATTAAAATAATATGAAATAAAAAATGGCAAATTCAGCACAGCTTTTGAAATTGGGGGAATCGTTTATTTTTCAAATTATTTTAAATATACTGAGAGTAAGTGAACAGCTGATTACCAAAGGCGACTAATTCTATATAACTATTGAAAAACCAAAGTGCCTTAAAAACATCCTTTTGATATTTTCATTGCAACGAATATCGAATTTCAGACTAATTTATTTCTTTCTTTACATTTCAGTCTTTCCTTTTTGATTTGTTATGAGTACACATTCATATTTTTTTCTTACTGTACACTTCATATCATGTCATGTTCCTTATTTTTCCCATTGGTTATATGTCAGGATTCGTTTCTATCTCGGAACTATCAGATGCTGAGTGAGGCACTTAACGAAATTGCATCACATGGCACTCTGAAATAGTTACTTTCAAAGCATACAAAATGAGGTTTAATTTCAAGTCAGAAAGAAAATTCCTGCAAACTTCTCTTTCAGAGGTACTTGAAGGAGATCCGTGATTGGTTAGCACTTATGTTTATAGTATTTGCTTTCTGGGTTCCATAATTCGGTTTTCAATTAGTCGGTGGTTCTTTTTATCCTTTTTCTTTAGCCATTAACATTCCTATTTTCTAACATTTCTACAATAACAAGACCTTGTGATTAAACCAAGTAATTGCATCAGCTCTACACCTTCTGGAAACGAAATTATTTAATTCGATCTCCTTATTTCTGTTATAAAAACAGCATTCCCTGAATCAAGTAAAGCAATAATAAAGATAATTATTGATAGCAGTTGAAAAGCTCTCACATCGTTAAAGTAATATAAATATTTTCTTTTACAATATTTGCAATCCATTTTTGATTTTTTTTTTTTTTTTTTGTGAAAATAATTCTTAGTTTGGCTTTTTTGTTTTCACTTGAAAAAACCACACTCATTTAACCTCAACAAGTGCAATTTTTCCTTTTTAAAAGAGGATCAGTTTAGTTTTGTTATATTAGGGTCCCATTTTAAAGCCAGACTAGAGCTATTTTGGACGGATCCAGTCATTTTGAACAGCGGTCAGATGACGAGGACGACACCGGAGCTGATACCTCCTCTCTAAATTTCCATACCACACCAGCGGTTCTATACGAGGAGTACAGGATATAAAGTGTAGACATCCTTGGTGATAACTCGTTTGAAACAGAAACCGGTTTATCAGTAAAAAAAATGCACGATTACACGCATCCGAAGTAAAAGGGTTAAAAACAGAATGCGTAAATATTTTTACTGACATTATTGTAAAAATTACGTGTGAATAAAGGTGAATAATAAATACCTCGTCATTAAAATAGATTTTTTTTTTTGACGAATATGCAATTTCTACTGATAATGAAGGAGAAAATGGCATATATATATATAATTTGGAATGTTGGATTTCACACTTCGGAGAGAATATAGTGACACTCTAATTAGAATTTTAATGCATAAAAAATGAAACAACATTATGACATTTATCGATATAAAATTAAGAAAGTAATGTATGATAACGGATCATTTTCTTCTCCACTTGAAAAGTTTAAGTACATAATAAAAAGATGTTGAAGTGCATAAAATTAGCAGAACTTTATGATAAATTCATGATTAAGAATTAAAATGTTGAAAGAAAAATAAACCACCTTTGCATAAGAAATTTAATTGAATTCAATCGTTTCAATAACTTTGGACAAAACACCAAGTTTATAAAAGACATTCTAAATTATTTAACATTGCTTATTAAAATATAATGGAGACATTTTTCCAAAAGTTCAAGGACTCTAAAATCAAAATTGCTTTAATTAATATTTAATTTCTAAAAGGTGAAAGAGAGTTTTGCTTGTTTTTTAAATATTTAAAATTGAGTAATGTGATTGTGAATTTTTTGCAAAATTTATAATATGAAATTTTTCTTAAAATATATGTTTTTGTTTTAATTTAGAATGGTGATTTAATTTCACCATTCTATAATTTTATCGATTACCTTTTGTTTATTTTGAAAGCCTCAACAAACAAACACAATTAAACACGTTTTCAAAAAATATTCATTAAATAAAGAGCTGAACATATAAAGCAAATATTGACAAGCCAACATATAGAGCCTGGATTACCTTTTTCCCTTAAATAATGAATTGAAATGATATTTTTAATTATTAATCACTGGATCGTCTTTTTTTAATTCCAATGTTTGTATAGTTTGATCTCAGAATGTAAAATGATATACTTTTGAGATTTTTTCGCATGAATTTTATTTTTCCTTTCAATTAAAGGTTCGTCTTAGTTGCTTTCAGCTAGTTTACTTTCAGAAACTCTCCAAAAATATTTCTTTTTTTTGCTAAATAAACCAGGCTTACATTTCATAATTAAAGTGATCTTAATATTTTTTTAATGGCGAAAAAGAAAAAGGCATTTCTTTGTTTTCTTTTAGCTAAAAGAAAGTCATTAAAAATATTTGTAAATAACTGCAAAATATTTTATGCAATTTGAAAATAATTTCAACACGCTGCTTTTTGAAACACAACACTGTTTGTTTGTTTGTTTGAAAAAGTATAAATATTTGCTGTGTAATGCAATTTCTGGATGTTGACAAGGAAAAAAACGTCCTTGTTTAAATTTGAATAATTAATTAACATTTTAAAAATATTGGTTGAAGATGCACATTCCTGTCTTCCGAGATGTGTTTCTGCAAAATGAAGTTGCTGTTATTGAATCAGATGGCATCAAAAGGCCTCCACAAGTACACATATCCTTCTTTATTATTGTGCAGATTTCAGTATAAAGGCATACTAATCATTCTTCGAGAAGCCAAATTAATAAATACGTACTTTTATCTCCAGTCACCTCAAAGAGCAAATGCATTTGTTGATAATTAAGATGACAGTTAATAATTAGAATATCTATGCAGCTATTCTTAAGTAGACAATCAATCCGCTCTGCAATTTAATGAAACGCTTAAATATGTTATAAATGTTTTTACAATGCGCTAAAATAAATAAATTTGCTTAAATTTCTAGCATAAAAGATGTCATAATCAAAAAACGTATTTTTTTTATTACAATTTCCCGCATTAATCCTTTCCTTCATAAGATTATACGAGTTCAAATATTTCAGAATACTTGAATGTCTGAATTTTGGTTTCAAAAAATCCTCACACCTTTAAATACCGCAATGACAACCCGTATTCTCAAGGGATTAATAGAAGAAATGAGAAATCCGCATATCTGATGGCTATGAAGCAAATGCACGCTGAGATATCCTTTGAAAGTTCCCGAAAAATCTCTCAGTTTCTTAGCATTTTTGTGAGCGTTCCTAAACAATAAAGCATGCACCGCGGGTATTCAATCAATGACACTTAACCAAAACGGTTCGGGGGAGTTTCGCAGACATATACATTTACTTAAGTCACTCGATGTCGTTTCGATGAATAGATGTTGGGGCCTTTTATTGTTGAAAGAGTTACGGATGAATTTAATATGATTAATTCTTTTAAACTTTATATTTTTGAAAAAAAAAAACCGATAGATGTTTCTCCTTTTCTGCTTGTACTCCCTATAAAGCTTGTACTCCCTTTAGACATAATGGATTTTTAGTTATTTCAGTTTTCTCGTATAAAAGAGAAGTCCATAGTAATTAATTATGACTATTATAGAGTTCTGAGAAATTACAGGGTGATCAGAAAACCTGTAAAAACTTAAAAAATTCATAAGACCCGAAAAAAAAAGATAAATAAAAAAAACATTTTTTAGGTTTAGCATTGATAGTTCACGGGATTTTTCTTTAAGATGAGAAAAAAATTAAAAAACAGCCAACAGATGGCGCTGATATGAACGATTGAGTTAGAAATGTGTAAATGAGACAGGCGATTAGAAATACACTCTTGATCTAGTTCTGTGTTGGATGATATATAAGGGAACAAGGATGTTGAGTGGAAAAGATAAAGCTTTTTTGGTGAAACTGTTTTAAATGAGCCAGTAATCAGCACTGCGCAAATTCTGACTTTAGAAAAATGTGAAGACTGAAAAAGAGCCTTTAAGAGTGACAGACCTTATAAAGCTTGTTCAGCGATTTGAGGAAACTGGATCGCTAGAGAATCGTTTAAGATTTTGGACACTAAGGCAGACATGTTCGGCGCACTTTGCAGCTGGTCTGGAAGCATTAGCACCATGGCCTCCACTGTCTCCTGATCTGACAGCAGAAGACTTTTGGCTATTGGGAAATTTCAAATCATGAGTGTATCGATCACGTCCATCCAAACTGTTGGAATTAAAGGAGACAATTTACAGAAATCTATCATGTATACAACCGGGCATGCTGCACTCTGCCGTTGCTGGTCTTGTGACACGACTGCAATGTGTTATTACTTGGGGGGGTGGGTATGTGGAACACATATTGCTATAATAAATTATTCGGTAACATTATTATTTTTTTATTTCCTTGTCTTTTCTTTCACTTTTGTATGAAACGACATCTGTTGGCAGTTTTTGTAATTATTTTTTTTTTCTTCTTATCTTAAAAAATATACCCGTGCCTTATCGATGCTAAACCTGCAAACTATTTTACATTTTGCTTAATTTTTCGGGTTTTATGAATTTTTAAAGTTTTTACGGACTTTTTGCTCACCCTGTATGCCATTACTTGCCCAAAAAATGTTCACTCTTTTTTGGTAATTTTTAAAACTAGCTACATTTAGTACCCAGCTTGATCGCTAAGATTGTTGATTTCTTATGTAACTAGATGATTAATATGTAATGCAACTTTTTGAAAATTTCAATTTATTTGATACGACTTAAAATATGACTTGAACTCAGTAATTCTGCAACAAATTATTGCGGGCAAATATTAAAAGTGTACATATTATGAAATATAAGCGAGAATGAAAGTTCTATTTCGGTATTAATGATAAAGAAAAGGAAATTTTTATATTAATTTCAACACTGGCAAAAGCAGGCGATTGAATAATTTGATGGATGAATTTGAATTTCATAACATTAAAAACGCAACTGAAGTGAGCATTACGTGTAAAATGCTTTTCTCAAACCAATCTAAACCATACCGAACATTAAAAGCATCATAGCATTCTAATTTAAACTGAAATTTATTAAAAGTAAAGAAAAAACCGTATAGAATTAAAATCGATATCATTAAAGATATTTTTTTTAGTTTTAAGATAATTTAAAAACTTTTTTAGGAAATTAATAGTTTTAGAAGTATTACCAAGCCTCCATAGTGATGGGTAAACCTATTTTCGCTCTCGATTATTAAATTTTCCGATTAAAGTTTAGTTCTGTATTTCTTTTTTCTGACTGAATGAAGTGTTTGATACGGTGATCAGCATTTATAATTTATTAATTTTATTTAAATGGCGAATTGTTAAATTAAGTTCAGCTGCAAAAACGCTGAACAGAACAGTCTCTGAAACATTCGTACATCGATATGTTTACATTTCATTGCTCCCATTCCGTAGTAAATAAAAAGAGCGATATATATATATATATATATATATATATAGAGAGAGAGAGAGAGAGAGAGAGAGTGAGAGAGAGAGAGAGAGAGAGATTAGAAAAAGATATTTACATTTCATGCGAGCACAGAAACAGAAAAATTGAATTTGTTTATGATTAAATACTTAAATACAAATATTGCATTTTTAAAGTGCATCTTGTAAGAATCTGCCAGTTAATAACATTTTTAAGGATTTAAATTGCTAATTTATCTAGTACGTAACTGTTACGATTTCTTTCTTTTATATTTTTTTTGGTAAAATTAAAATTAAATGTAGTATTAAAAAAAATGAAATTCCTTTTTTTATGAAAATTTAGGAACATTTTTTCGCCAAACATTCACACGAATATTTTTTATTAACAAATCATGACAGACAATATATTACCTCGTCTGGTTTCTGATTAAAATACTAAAATTCCACACAAGCATATATAGAAATCTATGAAAATAAACGTATTCTGCATATGAGTATGCTTCATTTGGATATTTTGAAACTTCCGATATTCATCAGTGAATCTTGAATTTATTATAAAATAAAACAATGAATCTTGGATGAGTATCTAGATAATTGTGATTTAAATAAAGCTATCTGAATAACAATAGAATAAAATGTGGAAAATATTTCGTTCCTTTCTCTCGCAATAGAATATGAAAAACTTTTCCAATTATTGAAAATGAAATGCTGACAAGAATTGCGTAGGAAATAACAATTTACATTGAAAAATAACGAGAAAATGACTTTTCTTTCTTAAAATAACTCATTTACTCAGATTTCTGAAAATTCTTATTTCCTAAGTGAAGTTGTTTTTCTTTATTCGTAGTTTTGTATGTCGTTATTGATATTTTTGGAATGCAGGGAAGAAAAAATATCAAGTCTATCTCAAAACGTATAACAGACATAATAAATATATATTAAAAATTGAGTATCAAAATTCTGGAAAGAAACGTCGTATCAATATAAAGTTTCAGATTTCTTTGAATGAGTGTTGATTAAATCAGTAATCACATTTTAAACTTGGCGATTTTTGCATAGCTTAATTTAGAGAAAGAACGTGAGTCTTTTTAATGTTCAAAAATCTCATTTTAAAATTTGCTAAAATATTAATTAAACTTTTACTTAGTAACAGATTTTTAAAAAATCTAATATTAAATTTCGCTTCGTTGCAAAAGAACTGTTGTAATATTCATAATGATTATTGATGATCTTATGATGTTATTGTACTCGTTTATATAAAGGAAAAATATTGCCACAAAATTCTATTTAAAATTAATTTTGATAAATTTATTAAAATTAAAGAATACAACTCAACTCTATCGAACAATGCAATTTTTAATTTTTGAAGTTGTATAAGAATGCTTTTTGTGTAACAGCATGCAAGAAATTATCTAGTATAAATGTTAACATTTCAATTATTTTAGTTAAACTTTTTCACATACCAAAATTTGTATTTAGTATTTCAATCTATATGAATCATTGCATCAATAAAAGTATATTGTTTGCTGAACAATCAGCTTTATCTATATCAAAAGGGATCAGCAAAAGATTTTGGAGACACATTCTTTTCGTTCAGAACATATCTTCGACTTCTGATTTTGACAAAAGATTGATATATAATGCTCATAAAGGGCGAGGGTAAATTTGTATTGCATGAATTAAAGTCTTTCCTATAAAACAATGTAATGTTATTTTATAAGATAAAAAGTCGAATAAAGAGTATTTTTCCTGTTATTTTTCAACCAAAGATATTTACAAACATATTTAAAGAATAATAGATATTTTAGATTACTTTATTTTTCATAGATATTAATCATAATCTAAGATTTTTAGTTTTCAATTTGATTAGCTGGAAATCTTTTCAACTGGGATCATACTGGTATGAACCAATACTAAGAGTCATCGCACTCGTCAATAGCATCGAATAAAAATGTTACCTGATCGAAAAAAATGTGAATTTCGGATTACATGAAAATAAATTTTTAAGAGATATAAAAAAACATGTACGAGGGGTGATCGAAAAAATTTACAAGCAGCAGTATTTGGAAAGTAGAAATTGTGGATGGGAATATTGGAGACAAATGGCGCTAGTTGTCTTAGACCGGTAGTTCAAGCAGATAGTCTTAGTACTGAGGGCTGACACAGCGACAGTAATGGCAAGACGACTAGAGAAGTGATCACGCACAGAGGGGCGAGCCATGATACGTTTTCTATGGCACAAGAATGTGCCCCCATCGGACATCCACAGAAAAATCATTGAAATGTAAGGGGGGCGAAGCAATGAGTAGACAACAGGTGGCGAAATGGTGTCATTCTTTTGAAGCAGGAAGAGAAATTGCTGGAAACATTTAGGTGGGAGGTCTGGAGCCACTCCCATACATCCCCGATTTGGCTCCCAGAGACTATTTCCTTTTCCCAGCATTGAAGAAAAACTTATCCGAAACAAGGTTCAGACTTTTATCCGACGGTTCAAAAAGGTGCTGACAACTAACTCAATAGCCAGAGACCTGTTATTACCAAGACGGGTTAAATAAATGGGTCCAGCTGTCTGATAAAAGCCTCAACGGGTTGGTGATTATGTAGAGAAGTGACCACCACATATGTCTCTTAATTACCATCTATATCCTGTGTCTATTGTTAATAAAACATTTTTTCCCTTCGCCTTTTAAACTATTTTTTGAATCACCCCTCGCAATATGAAATAAAATTTAAGATATTGTTGTTGTTTTTTGAATTTATTGAATTCTAATTATTATTTACTTTCTCGTATACGAAGTATAGAGAAAGAATAGTAATCGTCAAAAAATTCAAACTCGAGATTTTGACAAATCTCCATGTTTCAGATCTCCCTGCGTTTGAAAAAAAAAAACACTTTAAAAAACGTTCGTGCATCTGTCAGTGACAACGATAACTTTAAAATGCTTCGAGCTAGATGTTTGAAATTTGGTATACAGTTTTTACATCAAATATGCAGATTTCTATCAATTTTGCGTCAAATTTATTTCGAAGCAATTTGTCTATACGGCTGTTTGAACGCTGCAGTTACAAAACGAAGAAAGATTAGGCGCATAGATTTAACATCTATAATGAAGACTCCTGTCAACTGTTTCGCCAAATCCAACGACGAGTTGATGGCCCATCGCTCTGTTCTTTCAGAAACATGTAAACACGATAACTTCCAAAGCGCAATAACTTGAAAATTTCAAATTATGCATCGGATTAGAAGGGTAATTTTTTGCCAAATCTTTTTTTTTTTCAATCGGTTGAAAAAAATACACCTAAAGAGCAAATTCGATTTCCGTATGCTATCAACGTCATGCCAGGGATTTATCGCCAAAAGTCTCCCCAAGGATGATAAGGTAGTTTCATTCAAAATACTAAATCCATGCCAAAAGATTAGTATTTTGTATTTATTGTACTTTAATGCCATGCAAAGACTTCTTTGATTACATGCTATCAACAAAACCAAAAGAAATTATATACGATTAATATTGCATCGTAATATTTTTGGTATTCAGTATAAATTAACAAAACGTATCGATTCAAATATCGTTAGCTCTGCTAATAATAAAGATACCTGCTTCTTGGCATAGGGGTAGCGCGTCTGCCCCGTGATCTGGGAATAATAAGTTCGAATCCCGGTTCGGGCATGGTTGTTCTTCATCTGTTCTATCTGTGGGATGTGTAAATGTGCCCTGCAGCAAAAAAGGGGCTGTAAAAGCGAATGTGATGCGTTAGTAGCTAAGACGTACTATTGGTCCAAGTGGGAGCTACTAAAAACAAGAGACGCTCCCTTGGCTTAAAATCGCTAGCTTCGTCTGCGAGCTTGCCCATGGCAAGTCCCATTAGAAACAATAATAACAACAATAATAAAGATGAATGTATATGCGTTTTCGTTTGTGTTCTTACTGAATAGGCTAAACCGTTTGACCTACAACTAACGAATGTGGCACATATATACCTTAGAAGGTGGAAATATGCAATCCGGAACGACCTTTACATATTTATTAGAATTGCAATTAATTAAAAAAAAAGCTGATGTTAGTGTTTTTTTCGACAACATTTGAAAATATAAATGCAAAAGGATGATTATTACACTGGTTTAAAACGTAAAAATTGTCTTTTTAATGATATCAATTCAATAGTCTTGCTATTTTTTGCTGATGTCTGCATTTGTTTTCGTGATTTTTCATATCAACAATAATTACATTGTCGTCCGGAAATTCAAACCCTTTTCATTGTTTCATCAAATATTTAATCACGTGATTTCATCCATTGTTGAAAATAAAGGTTGAAGGATTCTTTTTAATATCCGTTTTGCTTAAAAGACGAACAAAAAGGTATATATTTACAATGCTGTGAATTTTTAAACATAGATACATTTGCACTATGATCTTTGGAGACTGTTTCTTTTATAGTGGTTCAAGTACACAATAAGCAGAACTTATGCAAAAAACTGAAATGACGCAGTATTAATGTCCAACAACTTGGCAAATTTCTAGGCATGACGTTATATCTAAAAGATTTATTTGAAAATAAATATAACCAATAAAGCTGCTCAACTGTGGCAATTAATAATAATATAAAAATACAACAATTAATAAATATAAAAATATAATTATGTATCTATATTTCTTTGTTTACTTGAATTACTGCTAATTGATTCTGAGTCATGCGGAAAAAAAGTTTAATTTTACAATTCATTAACACAAGATGGAAAATATTTAGAGTCTAATTATATTAATTATTCGAATTTAATTAATATAATTAGTAAGACATTTATAACGTTAGATTATGAAAAATATTTTGCAATGGTTTATGGGAAAATAAAGCTGAGAAAATTGTAGAAATTATTTTAAGATAAAATTCTTATTTGAAATAAAGGGTTTTTCTATTTATTTTATTTTGAAAAATTCCTTTATATCCACGAATAATAAAGGAAAAAGAAATTATTATACGAATTTTGTATTTCATAAATATTTCCTGATATCATTACTTGTGTAGTTTCTCCTACAAAGATTTATAAAAATATTGAAATGCGTTACGAGCAGCTGCGATGTATGTCAGCTGAGTATTTTTAAAAGATGGATGAAGGGAAAAAGAAGAAAAACAAAAACAATTCCATTAAAAGCAGAACGTCTAATCAATGGGGGACATTCATGATTTTAGAAAAATATAGTTATCATTAAATCTGACAATAGTTCGACAAAACATAAATGTCATATGTTTGTATTCAACATTTCTATGAAGTAACGTCAACTTCCAATTGGCGCATCTAATTTACCATTTTTTTTTTTTTTACTTTCTCGTACACGTTGTTGTTGCTGCTCCTTATGGCACTTGCCATGGACAAGCCCGCTGTTACGAAGACAGCGATTTAAGCCGGTAGGGGAGCGTCTCTTGTTTTTACAGCAGCGCCAACTAGGGCCAAAAGTACGACTTTGCTACTCACGCACCACTCATTCGCTTGCACAACCCCTTTTTACAGTAGGGCACATTCACATATCTCACAGATAGAACAACCATGCCCAAACCGGGACTCGACCCCATGACGCCCAGATCACGTGGAAGACGCGCTACCCCTATGGCAGGACGCCGACTCTCGTATACGTAATTTAGAGAAAGTATAGTAATCGACAAACATTTGAACTCGTGACAAAAATAACTCAAAAACGCTTTGAACTAGACAAATGAAATTTGGTTTACCACCCTTACTTCAAATTCACATATTTCTTTCAAATTTTGAGTAAAATACGTTTAGAAGAATTCTTTCAGTCCCGCTTTTCGAAAATAAGTTAATACAATAATTTCAAAATGGAGAGAGCTAGATAGATGAAATTCGGTACAAAGAATTAATATCTAGTATACACCAATCAAATGTTGGACCAAATCCAAGAACGGGTTGGCAGCTTGTCGGTCTGTATTTTCAGAAAGATGTAAATGTGAAAATTCAAAAGCACAATGACATGAATCTATCAAATTTGGTTTGAAAATTTGAGACCACTTTGTGCAATTCTGTGTCATATTGTTGTTTTAATCGATTGGAAAAAAGGTATCTAAACACACATATTTGATTTTTGAATATTATTAACGTATGCAGGGATTAATCGCCAAGTGTCACAAGATAGATTCATTAAAAATGCTAAATTCATGCCAAAAAATTAATATTTTGTAACTATTGTACGCCAATGTCATGCAAGGAGTTCTCTGGAATTGCAAGTTTATTAGATAATATGTGCGAAAGTTTTGGGGAACCACTCCCGCGTGTTTCCTTACTTTTAATTAATTAATCTCGCGCCTCAAGGAATGGCGAGAACATCATTTGGTGTTTTCGAACTTTTTCTTCCGATTAAGCTGTCGCACTCTTATAATACGCAACACATGTTTATTATTCTATTGAATTTCTCTATACTTTATAATTCCAGTTTTAAGATTTTAACCGTGGTTTCACGAATTACAAGTGTTTCTCAAAGAATCTGTAAATATTAGAAGATAATTGTAAAAGTGTCTTCTAATATCTACAGATTTTATCACACATACATTAGTTTCCAGAATATTCCAGTAATAGCGAACTTGTGACCGAATTATTTGCTACTACTTATTTGTTACTTTCAGCTACCTCAACGCATCATAAAAAACAATTTGTATTTTATTTTTGCTCTTGCATTAATTGGAGGTATTGAAGACTTTGCATTTCAGATTGTTGTTACAGAAATTTAACCCTTTCTAGGGCCATGGGAAGTATGCTTCTCACCAAATTCATCAATCTTTGTATGGAATTATGTAGTTTTTCGTAAATTCTGACAAATTTTTCAATCAGACGGAAACTTAGATGCTTCATTTCCTTATCTCACACAAAATAGTGTACATTTATTTGTTACTTAATTATTAATTAACAAAATTAATTAATTAATCAAAAGAAATTTATCATATAAGCTAAATGAGTCACTTTTCTTAAGCCAATTACAATCCTAAAATATTTTAATATATCATGACTAGAAAGAAATAGCCCTTTAAAGGGTTAAATAATGACGACACAAACATTCGAAGTGAATTAATAAGGAATATTAGACTCATAAAGGGACATATATAATAAGACAAGATGTATTATTCTTATTAGTATAAAAAGTCCTGCTCAGAAGGGCCCTATGTCAAACAGTCACCTAAAGAATGCTCCTGCGTGGTCATTTTCATCCACTCCGACGTAACATATGAGAAACAAGATACAGTAACGAACAGCCGGTGACAAAGTCAAAAAGAATCAGTCCATGTCCCGAGATTGAAACCTTACTACGATCCAATAGACAACTAGATGACACACATATCATCCTCTGGAGAACTGTTACGAGGAATCAATATAGATTACAGCGGGCTGTTGATTCCTCCTGAAGAGGGAAAAATGTAACGAAACTTGATTTAATTTGGCACGGACTAAATGGCTCAGTGGTAGAATACTGAGAACAGAAAGCGATGTTTGTCATGTTCGTATCTGACTACAGGCAAGTTGCCTAAAAATTGCTTTGCTAATGATTTACTTTCTGTTATCTCTCGTTTGTTCTGGAATGTTCTAATAATTTCGGTATCTTTCTAAATCTGGAAGATTCGAGCCATTTCGTCTTGTGGATAAAAATCGATGTAAAGTTTAGGTCCTTGAATAAAATCTGGAGTTGAGATTAGCGAGTGTTATCTTTGACTTTAGTTAACGCATGGTTCATCTACGCGACAAAATTTTGCTAATAGGTATTATTATCGTATACTTGTAATCAAGGTATGCTCTTGACTTCTCTATAAATCACGTAATAGAGAAAACAAGTAATTGACAAATGTACAAGGGACGAATAAAAATTTAACATATTTGATTACTTAATTTAAATAAGAAACACTGTGCTTAAGCTGCATTTTTCTTAATGGGCAATGCAAAATAGCATATAGGGTAACGTAGGGTTCAAATAACGTTTTTTCATTTTTTTTTCTTTACCAATGATAAGTAATTTTTTATATATTTTGCAGAAAAATGTTTAGTAAATGCGATCAAAATTTTAATTTTCTTGAATTCTTCTTCCTCCCTTTGAAACCTAAATAATATCGGTGGGAAAGTATATATATATTTCCTGTCCTGAAATTGCGTCTTTAAAATATAAAATATTTGCAAAATTTCTAATGAGCTTTGATATGCGACTTATATAAAGGTTCATTTTGAGATTTTTTACTATGATAATTGAAGTTATGTAACTGAGTAATAATTTGTCAAATCCATATATTGATTTAAATTTTTGCATGAGAATTGACAGTAGTCATATAATTTTACATCTTTTTTTAAAATATCTTCTTAGAAACGTTTGTGGAATTTTCTACTTTTATTTCAGTTAATTACAAGATGCACCAGTTATTGAATTAATGAATACATTTTCAATACAACGTAAGATGATGTATAAAAAATAGTGTTAGAAAATGTTCTTTTTGTGTGAAGTATTAATATAAGATATAGCATTATTTTATTTTGTGAATAAAAATCAAAACTTAAATGGAACAAAAGATGAATCAATAAAGAATGTAAATGGCTATTGCAATGTGATATCAGACATTTCGAATAAAAGCTATAGATAAATGGCAGAACAACCAAACTTGATTCATATGTCCAATGAGAAATCTCTCATTTTCTGGCAATTCAGAATTCTTTCTGTACTTAATGAAAGAGTTGAATGAGAGAAAAGGGAGAATTACTCGAATGCCTTTCCTATCATTTCAAATTAACTGCAACTTCGTCACTTTGGGATTGCATTGATCGATTTCTAGAGAATTAGTTTAGATGCGCGTAGATTGGATTGGATTATACGGAATCCTTTAAAGGGAATTTTCGCTCGTACTGCCTCCTGCCACCGTTCTCAATCATATACAGTTGTTGTCAATTGCTTTTGAAACTGCGGGGATTTTTCAAATATTTTCTTTGAAATTTCAAAAAAGAATAGCCTTGGTGGCTTAGTGGTAAGGTCTCTGAATTCGGAGCCGAAGGTTTCAGATTCAAGACCTTAATCCACCGAAGAACCGTCATTTAAGGGGTCGGGGGCACTTTAAATCCATCGGGGCCAAACATCCTCCCGCTTTGTGGTATGGAAGTTTGGAGAAAGGATGCCAGCTCATATGTCGTCCTCGTCATCTGACCGCTATTCAAACTTGTGAGGTACATTCAAAAATGTCCTAGCGTTTCTTTATAACGGGACGTTAACACAACTGAACTAAACTAGAAAGGAATCAATTAGGAGAAACGTACATAATAATTTCATTTCAGAGCTATAAAAATTAAATTTGAATTTTAAGATGGCTTACTACAATTTTTATCAGTTGATATTTTCCGATGTCATGGCTGAAAATCCTAAAATCATGTAACCATTAATTCCTTAAGGAGCGTAAAATATTTTAATAGAGCAGTCAATCATACAGGATGCTAAGAAATATGTATCTAACATTTCTTTCGAATTCCTTAATGGATGAAATTCTTTCGTTCTCCAATAAAACAAACAAATGAGCATTCAGTTTTACATAAAGATTAGCCTTTGGTGTACCAATGATTTCTTAGGGATATTAGTTGCTTTTAATTTGAATGAAACACCCCATGTATAGATTCATATACATTATTTCAACAAACTATTTTTAGCATGTAATTCCACTACAAATGCTTTTTTATATATATGCATGAATTTTTCTAATGGAAATCAGTCTTATGATTGAGCTATTAATAATTTCATCGATCTATGAGCGTACGGATAATGTAAATTCAATTTTTATTCGACATATGAATGATACTGACATTAAACAAAAATTCTTTTCATTATCTTTCAATAATGGAATACTGTCATCTAATTAAATATTTAAGGAAACAATGAAAGAGATTTGAATTGTATTAATACAATATCGGAAAATTAAGGAAAAATAATTTTTTTTCAAGGTTATCTCAGAGCTCTAATTCAAACAATATGCCTTGTGGATGATGAACGCATTCATAGAAATACACTTTTAATCTACAGGTGGTTATCGAAATGATGGAAACACCTGTGAATGAAAGATACACTTTTGAAGGCGCTTCGTAAGCATTAAAATATAATAATAGTCACCAGTTTTGTTTTGTTTTATAAATAGAAATGTATATATTCTGGTAGTATGTGTTAGCTTTATTGAAGTTCTTTAATCCTTGGATTTTTTCAAAAGTGTAAAATGTCGGGTCTCTCAGATTTTCAAAGCGGCTAAATTGTAGGAGCCTTCTAGCTGGAGCAAGTGTGACCGAAACATCCCAACTTTTAGGCGTTTCTAGAGGTACGGTGTCTAAAGTCATTTTATCATGAGCACAACACGGCAAGACAAAGTAAAATAGTGTGCGGAAAGAGAAGCTCAATGAAAGAGACCGGCGGGTATTGAAGCGGATTGTCACGTCTAAAAAGCGAACAACCATAGCAAAATTTGACCGCAGAGCTCAATACCCATCTGGATTCTCCAGCGTCAGTGATTACGGTTAGGAGGCACCTTCATAAACAGAACATTTATGGCTGAGCAGCAATTCCCAAGCCGCTTGTCACAGATGTTAATGGTAAACGTCGTCTACAGAGGTGCCATGCTCACAAAGCCTAGTCGATTGATAAGTGGAAGAAAGTAATATGACCTGACGAATCGTGTTTCACACTTTTCGCTACAACAGGACGGGTGCATATTTGGAGGACACCTGCACAAACGTTTGATCGTGATTGTCTCCTTCCGATTGCGAAGCATATAGGTGGATCTGTCATGATATGGGCAGCCATGTCGTGGATTTCTGCTGGACCAATTGAGGAACCCTGAAAAAAAGGATCATTGGGCAAAAGTATAGAGAATTTTTAGCTGAATAGGTTCATCATATGATACAAACATTGCTTCCTGCAAGCGATGGCATTTCCCAAGATAACAATGCATCTATAAATGCAGCGAGGTTTTTCCAATAGGGTGGAAAGAAAATAGCCTTTTTTTATTTTAATAATAGTGCGGAAAAGTAGCCTTGCAGGTTCAAAAGCATTATTGAAAAATTTGATTGCAAAATTGCATTATTTTGAGGTGCCGCAAAGCGCTTGAATTTATAAAAAAATTTGAAAAAGAAAATGGAAATTTTTAAAAAGAGCCTTTAAAATTTTTCTTAGATCTTACTAGTCATAGTGCGTAAAAATTTCCTTTTAGGCTCAAAAGCAATTTTAAAAAATTTGGTTGCAATATTACATTATCTTCAGGTGCCGAAAGTTTGTAAGTTTTTTTGAAATTTGTAAACGAATTGAAAAATTATAAACTTTGTTAAAATATTTTTATGAATTTTTCGTACATATAATGTTACAAAAAGATGATTTTAAATACATATATAAGCCTTATAATTGGAAAACATTATTAATTACGAAGTAATATATTATTATAATTAGATTTCTCCTTCTTTATTAGATATATTGAGAGGTTCATTCAGGTTGAGAAGTTAGATTCAGGTTCGAGACCCGATTCCACCAAAAACCGGGAGTGCGCACGGTAAATACGTCGGGGCTAAAAGTCCCCCCCCCCAAGGGTGTTTTGTGAAAGGTTTGAGAGGGAGAAGATAACTCAGGTGTTCTCTGATCACGGTTCAAAATTACTTGATCCGTCTGAAAATAGCCCTAGTATTGCCTTATAAATGGGGCGTTAATATAACTAAACCAAACTTCATTTCCTTCAATCAATTAATTAAGGTGCTAAGCAGATTCCTGAGTTATGGCACTCATAGAAATGAACGATATTATCCCAGCTATTGTAATGCTAATTAAAACATTTAAAAAAAGTACCAGCATGCATATATTTTGAGGAATCAAATATGTATATGAGTGCTCGTCATATTGAATTCTAATCAAGATCTAATTTGCGCCAAAATTAATCACTGGAAACAAGCAAAATCCTTATTTTCCTTCAGATTATTATCTTTAGTGCATTTATAATGAACAAATTTATTGTTGCAATACAGTTTTGGTGAAATGATTATTCCTTAGCAAATCGATAATAAGATGGTAAATTCCGCTTTCAACGGATTAAATGGTGGAATCAAAGGATAAAAACTGTGGAATATATTGCATGAAATTGTTGATTGGTAGTATTGATAAATGAATCCATTTCATGAATCTAGTATGTTTATTGATATAATATGCATTTTTGGACGCCATTTAGCCGGCCCAGTAACACGAAAATTTGACTGAAAACTACAGTTTTATTCATAAGATAGTATAACGGATTTCATTGGTTTAGTCATTGCTTCTTTGAGTATCATGTTTATATGCATGATACATACAGTATGCATCAACAAACAGTCAACTCATTTATAAACCCGGTTCCAAACTTGATATGTATCTGTAGTTCAAGTGCTAAATAAATTTTATCTATCTAGGTACTTTCTTGTATTCTGATAATCGGACAGACAGACTTTCTGTCAATGGACTTCGTCCAAAATTTTATAGAAATCTCGAAATTTGCACACAATTACAGAAGCTAAATTCCAATCGCTAACTGAAAAAGAATTTAAATTGTCGTATTCATTTATAGACAGATAGACATAATACCAAAAATGTATTTCCCAAAATCTTGATTTTTGATTTTTTGACGATTACAATATTTTAATTATACTTCGTAAACAGAAAAGTAAAAAACGACAAAATTTCTTCAAACATTAAGTCTTAAATTAAATGACACTATGTAACGATGCACCCAACACGAGTCAATCAATTATAATGTCGTTCAATGTGCGAACAAGAAGTTCAATTCCTTCGCTAGAAAGATTTTGAGAACTAGAATAAATTTATGTGAAATAGAATTCACATATAATAAACATAATCATATAGAATCACATAAAAATGTTTTTTATCTAATAAGTATATAAAATAGTTTTGTATAGAAAACAGTCTTTAATAAATATTTCTAAAAAAATATTCTTCCGATTATAAAACCTCTTCTGGCACTCACACTTAATGAAATGGAAAATAGATTTAAAAATGAATACCAAGCACAGACAGAACTATGAGTAGGTATATGATTAAATACATTTTTTTTCAAATTTTTTATTTAAAAACTAAAATGTAATCTCTTAATTCAATAAACAGCTTGAATTCAAATAATTTTTAACATGAAACTTTAAAAAAAAACATTTAAAACATTAAGTAAACTTTAAAAGGCATCCAACTAGAAACTAGAAACTTACTAGAACTTAAATTAGAAACTTTAAAAGGCATCAAAAATCTTTAAAGAGTAACTTAAAAGTAAACTTTAAAGAGCATTATAAACATAAAATAAATTTTTAAAAAGTAGCAAAAAACATTAAGTAAACTATAAAAAGAATTCGTTTTTAGTGTACTCGCATAGAAAAATGAATAATATTCTGCGAATTTAACTGAAATTGAGAGTTTTCACTAATACCGAAAGAAAACGATATTTTCAATTATAAATTTGTAAAATCAAATAGGCGAAAGATTTAGCATCATAAGAATGCACAATGTTTGTTAATAACACAATAAGAATGTTAAGAATTACAAATTAGTATGACACAATATGAATGTCACTAATTACAAATTAGAATAACACAATAAGAATGTTACAAAGTAGAATACAAAATAAGAATGATACAAAATAAGAATGTTACAAATTGTATGTTAGAATACAAAATAAGAATATTACAAATTGTATATTAGAATAACACAATATAAATGTTACAAATTGTAAATTAGAATTGCACAGTATAAATGTTCCAAATTAAATTTAAAATCAGTTTTTAAACTTTCATTACATTTAAATACGTAATTTACACTTAAAAAATTCAATGAAAAAGTCAATGAAATTCTAATTGTTTGAACTTTAAAATATGCAAACACAATTTCGGTATTATAATATTCCCCAAATTTATTACGGAAAAACATTAATATATAGAATAACTTTTAAGTACTTCAATTTTGATTGAGTGTTCATATCTCTCATTGTGCTTTCGCTACCGAAGAAATAACCGTTTTACAAATTTCAAATCACCATGCCATATGATTTGGGGTATTTTTGTATTTGCCAGTTAATGGTATTTGCCTTTTATGCACTAATATATTTTTTGAATGAAATATCTTTCCTCTTATATATAAAGGGTGTCTCAAAATGAACGCAAGATTTTAATTTGCCAATATTCGTGCAGTAAAATGTTGAGAACTCTATTAAAATGACCACCCGACAGCTGATAGTTTTTGGTTAGTAAATGTAATCTTCCATTTTTACTAACTCTAATTGTTATTGTTATATTTTCGAATTGTTATACTTTTATTGAATTGTAAAGTACACAGGATATGGCTATGTATGGAATAACACATAGGGATAATGACTTCCATACACATAGGGCACATACACACTCTTTTGTCGAAATTTTTCATGACCATTTTGCATAAATATGGTTGTCTTTAGTTGATGCCGCTCTGAATTTCCTCCTTTAATGCGCATGTGCTTTGAGGGTTTGTTGGCATACACCTTTGAGTTCAAATAACCCCATTTAAAAAAAATCCAATGAGTGTTAAGTAGCACGATCTAGGGGTCCAATTCTAAAATTTTAGAATTGTGGTTGCTAGACTTTCAATATTTTTTATATATTGTCCAACAAAGAAAACACGTTCTATCGTGTAACGCTTCATTTATATTAAACCTACACTATCAGATGTCAAATGTAGATTTATCAACACTTTACTGCACGAATGGTGGCAATTTCATATCTTTCGTTAATTTTGGAACAACTTTTATATCATACAAGATAAATGAAAAAGAGTTCGACCGATATCAATTTTTTTAGGATATTTTATTGTGAGGGAAAAGTTCTAGTAGATTCCTACTTATGTCTCTGAAGAAAGCTAATAAATTGGTATCTTATGAATGCAACAAAACTCCTTGTTCTGAGATTTTGGAAGAGAGACGGCTGACAGCCTCAACACAAATGCCGCGGTGTAAAGGCGCAAACGAACCGTAGGACCAAAAGCGAAATCAGGTGTAGAAACAATTCCTCTATTCCAGAACCTTCGTGAATCAGTAAGGAAAAAATCCTCAAACATCAAAAATGAAAATTGTAAGTACACAGAAATTTTATGTACAATGAGCATAAAGTAAGAAATAACGTACTTAAACATAAACAGACTAAGGGAAAATAAAGTAAAAAGTAAAGGCAATGATTGGACGAACGAAGGCTACAATTGGATGTAAGAAATAAGTTAAATACATAAACAAAATAATAACTAGAAATGCATATGAAGTAGAAGGAAATTGACAGTTTTGAAAAATTATAGAGCTAAAAGAAGAAAATAATCTTTGTTCTTTTATCAAATTTTGAACATTCGTCAAATAGTCGACTGTCTGATAAACTGTACCTTCGTACGGATTGTAAACACAATAAATATAATTGTTTTTAAATTATAAAATTAAAATTCACTTTTATAAATTAAATCGGCCATAGCCTAGTATTTCATTATTTTAGCATCAGAAAAATGTGGAGAAATATCACAAACTTTTCTATTCTAAGTATTTTGTGCTTATCGAAAAAAATAAATTTGGAATTACAATTTATTGTAACCATAGTTTACAATGCATGTCATGAAATTCAATGCATTCCATCAATTGCGCGAATTTGATCTGGAATGGCCTTTTTGTTTTTTACCTCAAAAGTTAATATTTGGGTGACATTTCTTCAAACTCATAACCAAATTTTTACTCTAATATAAAATACACTGTGAAATTTTTAAATTGGATAAATGCAAATAAAAACATTTATGATAACGATTAACTTAATCTCTGCTAGCCAAATTATTATTGTACAGTAAAAAAAAAAAAAGAACATTGAAAAGATTTAATAACAATTCATATTTACAATTATTTTTCTTGTTAATTAATTAACGGAATAATTTTATTACGATTATTTAGTTAAAAAAATAATCAATTATTGTTCATTTGTATACAGCTATGTGTGTAATCTGAAAATAAATGAATGCATCAGAAAATTATTAAAAGTAGATGACTCGGTCATGCGAAATGACATAGGCTGGAAAGAGCAAATGGGGGTCTATGCAATGAGTTCTCATAAGCTTATGGTAAAAAAAATCACGACAAAATAAGAAAAAATGTTTTTGAGGATTTAATTAAATGAATTCGAGTTTTGACGTATTAGTTGTACATAATGGATATTGCAAAAATACATACAGTGTAACTTGAATTTTAGAAATAATGCAAACATTAAATATTTAAAACTAAATTTTTGATCTGAATGAGGGAAACAGATAAAAAACATACATGAGTATCGAATGCCGAATCGATATTCCTAATTAATGATGTTAGTTATTATGTCTGAAACACTAGCCTGATGGAAGAGTTTCGTTTTTTGTTCTGAAGAAAACTCTAAATTTCTGTTAACATGTGTAACTGCGAAAAAATTCATCATTGAAATCTATTATATCGCTTTTCTTCATATTACCAAAATAGCGCCAATATTAAAAGTTACCGTGGCTAACAAGTTAAACAATCTTATTAATAATGTTGCTTGAAATATGTAATTTGTTTGTTTGAGTGGGTTGCGATATTGGCGCTAAAACATTTGAATATAAATGAAGAAATGTACTCATGTAAATGTAAATACAGAAAAGTACTCCTCCAAATTTGTTTAATACATTTCTTCTATTTTATTTACAATAAAGATTTATGTGAGATTTTCGCAGAGGATTTACCAGGAATATACGCATATATAGAAATAAATAATTCACCAGATTACCAATTCCTTCCGGATTTTGCGAAAACTTGATAATGAGATAAACATATTATACTGAAAAAAAAATGCTAAACATTTTGGAATCAATGCATTAAAGAGAAGTAAAAATAATGCTTTCGTTCTTTTTCTTGTTCTAAAATGTACAAAAGATGCAGAGTGTCCAAAGAAAAAATATTATGATTGTCAGAAAAATCGATTCGAGAATTCTTAAGACCTCGTAGAATATCAAAATATATTTTTGGGATTATATCTGTCTGTCTCTCAGCCTGCCTGTGAATACGATAGCTCAACGTTTTTTTTTTTTTTCAAAAAGATGGATGATATTTGATGCATGGGCTTCATACAAAATTTTCAGACATTTATCAAATTTTGATGGAATTCCATTCAGAGGAAGTATATTGGTCCGGTTTATTCGGAAACAAAGCTCACAATAGTTATAAAACGTAAAGAGCTATTTAGATAACATTTTCTACACAAATTCAGCATTTAAAATGTAGATCAAATCAGTTTTGAACCAGATGTGACTATCAACTAATCTGATCATCTGCATTCAAAGAAACACAATAATTCAAATACTCGTATATTAAATTATGCCATTTGATTTGTGAAATTTTGAAACAAACATAATCTCAAAAGTTTCATATAAAATTTTCCACTCTGTCAAAAAAAGGCTCAAATAAATTATTAGTAATTAAAAATGTATATTGTATTGTCTGGAATTTGAATATTATTTGCATACCAGCGATTCATTGCCAAAAAATCTCCAACCTTTGCACATTTGATCCAATGAATGATCGCGAGCATGTATTCGCTAAATACGTGCCAAAGATCGATATTTTGTAGTTATTGCTCACTAATGTCATTCAATTAACTTTATTGAATTACTAATCATAGTACTGCCATACGCGGCACTCTAAAAATAAAAATATGAGCACTTGTGACAGTCACAGTATTTTCCCAAATTGAATAATTTTGTGAAGAATGAGGAAATAACACTTTTATTAAAAGAGTATGCTATAGAGTTCGATGAGATGACATATGACTGTTTGAACTGTTTCTATTATAGTAATAAAAACAAAAATTTGCAAAAGAACGCTTTTCTTTTTGTTCGAAGTTCAACAAAAATTGAATATAGTAAAAGTTTCATTATTTAAGAAATGATTGTAATCAATATTTTTCAATTAAATCTTAAGAAATGCAGAGGAGGTTGTGGCGGATTTTTATGAATGGACTGTCAAACACTTCAAGTGTGTACAAAAATGACTACTGTTGATACAAACCGCTAAGGCATTTGTCGAATTTCCAATGAAATCCATTCATAGAACATTTATTCATCGGTTCAGCTTTTCAGACAGGAATGAATCAGCAAGGAAATCGGGAGACGGAAATGGGTTCTGTTAACTGATCTTATTAGTCACAAACATTATTCGATAACTGTTGGTACTGTGCTCCTTAACAAAGAGCTTCTCGTTGACATCGCACGTTCAAATGGAGATTGCCAGGCATGAAAAACGTCCTTGTTGCAGAGTTGGCCTGGAAAGGCGGAAAACATCCTACAACGGAAATCTTTACACCGTGTACTTGATTTAATATGCCATACAAGGAAACTAACACTGTGAGTATGAAATTGGGAACTATCCGCTTGCTAATACGAATGCTGTAGCTACAGTTATTCAAATCAAATGCACAAATATCATTTTAATATTGTTATACATAGCTCATATTATTGGAGGCAAAGCCATGTTGTGTCACAGCATAGCCAGATGCAGCAGCGATATTCTGCCGTAATTAGGGTTGCGTGTCATTGTGGTTCACTCCAATTATTGAGACATGCTAGAAAAATAATTTTATTTACTTTTAGAATTAAGAAATGAGACGATTGATTTTGTCTACAAGCTTCACTGAGGCGAGTGCGAGCGTTCTGAAGAAAAAGAAGAGAATATCTTTTTAGAAGCATCGTGTTATTAGCAATATTTAATTGAAATTTTCAGCAGCCATTTATTCCGATGAAGAAATGAGTCGCAAAGGCAGCTACTGTTAAATAATAAAGCCATATTGCACTACTCAGAATGTTAAAAGATATATGAACAGAATAATTAAATTTCCAACTGAAATATGATGTCATTGGATTGATTGTTTTAAGTTAATGCACAAAGAAATTCGAAAAGAACGGTTGCAAGGTTATTAAAAGGCCGAGGTGGCCTGGTGGTAAGGTCTCGGCCTCGAAACTGTAGGGTTTCAGATTCAAAACCCGATTAGTTTGGAGAGGGGTGTGACAGCTCAGGCATCGCTCTCGTCATCCGACCGTGGTTCAAAATTAAGGAGGCCGTCATAAAATAGCCCTAGTGTTGTTTTAAAACGGGATTTTAATATAACTAAACTAGTTAAATTAAATTAGCAAAATTATAATTATATTTTAGATTATTAAATTAGCAAATATCATAATTTGATGTTTAGTAATATTTTCTTGTTTGAATAACGAACATTAAGTAAGTCGAATTAATTATTTTAATATAAAGTATGCGCAGCTATAATTACAAATGAACCTGATGATAACGACAGACTAGTTATGATTCATGATATAAAGTTTTCTTACTGAAATATTAATCAGTGATAAAAAATTGATTAATATTTCAGAAAGAAGACTGAATACCGTGTGAAAGAAAATATCAGGAATGAAATAATCAGGAATATATCAAAGAAATAACCAGGAATAAAAAATTTATTAAAGGTTTTTTTTATATATAACTGTTACCTAAGAGACATACTTTGGCAGTATTGCCTTTATTATTCATTGTTATTGATAGAAACTATAAAAAGTTTTGAATGCAAACAATGAAAAATATGCACAATAATGAAAAAAATATACCATTTTTAAGACAATTAGACTAAACAGTTATCTTTAACTTCTGTCGAAGATAACAATAAATAAAGAGACTTCACATATCTGAAATATAATTCTTTCAAAATTTTCTTTCCGATTTTCTTCTGTGAAATTTCCTAATTAAAACTATAGTAATAGGAAAAATTATCTCCTTCTAAAATATTTATATAATAACACAACGAGATTCTCACAAATTCTTTCAATTCAATGGTTTTGCCAAAAATGGAAAACATAATTCAAGTAAGTAAATACGATCTCAATTTTACTGTTACAACTATGTAGATATTATGCAAAAAAATAAGATGGAATGACTCTTCCAAATTAAGATGTAAAAAAAGTTCCCTAACTCAAAAGTATGTAATTCAAATTTATCACTCTTAAAGTAAGTCTCTGGTCGAATTTTTTCATAAACATAGATTAAAACTGTGCCAAAAACTTGAACTATTTTCCCTAATTGGATATGAAATTAAAATATACTTTTTTATTTACTTTTCTTACTTACTTTTGGAACTGAGATCGATTTAATATTCATATTATGAAGATCGGTGAAATCAATAACAATAATATCAAATACATTGAAAACGGTGAAAAAAGAATTGATTATAAGGTTTATTTTTCTGATAACCAATTAGATCATGTGCGGAAAAAATGTACAGAAAATATAGGACGGAAAAAGACAAAAGGAAATAAGAGCATTTGCATCAAACGACTTTTAAAATTTAAATTTCACAAAAGTAATTATAATCATTCTAGGAATCACCAGCTGGCCTTAACTCTAAAATGCAATAAAATTTTCAGTTTAAACTGATGGAATAAAATACTATCATCTTTTAATATTACTATAAGTGATATTAATTATTTTGACCCAAAAGTTTTTAATGATGAACTTTCGAAGGATAATAAAATTATATTATTGTTCCAAAGATGTGTTTGAAAATTATTAATTGAAGCATGATATTGATGAAATTTAGAAAAAAATCAATTAAAAGGAAAAAATGGGGTGTACATTTTCACGATAATAAATTCAAGATCGGAAGCAACATTAAGAATGCAGTGCTGGATTTCTTTTCAACAAAATTTTCTCTGTTTACTTTTAGGAAAAAAAGAAAGATAATAATTTTTTTAAAAAAATGAGCTCCTCTAAGGGATATAGGCTACATTTTTTAGAAATTGGTCCAGACTGAGAGAATTATTACTGAGTTTCTGCATACAGCTTGTGTTGTATAATTATTGGCTACTGCATATTATGTATTTTTGTTCTAAATTGCATAATGAAGCGAAGAGCGATACACTGCATTTTTCGTTATTCCCCCTGAAGATTAAATCTATGGTTGACTCTGTCTAATTAGTCTTCATCAAACTGGCGAGGTCCATTCTTCATTTCAAGGAGACATGGCATTCCATGCCTTCTCAACTGAAAGAAAAGGGGTTTCTTTCTGCTTTAGTTAAATTTTTGGAATAATAAGGAAAGATAATAATTAGAAATCACCCTAAATTGTTTTCTAGTCATTCTTACGAAAAAAGCTATTTAGGTTGGGAAGGGAAGAGAGGACAGGAAAAACAGAGGTTGTCCAAAATAATCGAAAAGCCTCGCTGAAATTAGTAACTTACAGATGTAATAATACAGAACTAAATTAAATAGGTAACTATCAGTTTTTTTGTACTACATTGATTGCAGATTATCAATTTGCTTACAGTCTGAAGGTTGTGTGCAAATGTATTATACATTATTGTCTACTGAATTTTATTTCTGGTGAAATAAAAAGGAGAGAGATATGTCAGAGTTCTAAGGGCAATAGATAGTGGGTAGTCCGTCTTGTTGGCGCATAAGAACCACAATTAGCACACCTGTTGAGGATATCAACAGGAACCGTGTCGAAGGTCATGTCAGCATACAACGATCAAGGCATAACATTTGCTGGAGCGAACTGTGGAAGAAATCCAAACTCACTGCGGGAGATAGGCGGACATTAAGGAGGATTGTGACATCAGAAGGAAGGCCACGGAAGCAGAATTGATTGCTGAACTGAATGAACATCTATAGAACTCCATGTCACTATTTTTCCTAATTTGCGTCGGCTGCTAGTGCTTAGCATAGCTAATTCTGTTTTCAAATTTCGTTTCTGTCTGTCAGCGAGTGAATTTCCTTTGTGATTTTTTTAAAAGCAGAAACTTTAGCGCCAAGTAAGCAGGCAACGAATTATTGAGTAAACTGAAGACAAGCTTATGCGCAAATCTCTTTACCAGAAATTCAAAATCAAGATATCGAAAGATTGATAAATGACATTATGTCAATATAATTAATTGCAATAATATTTTAAACGTTTGATTGTTGTACTGATGATTGATTCTATAACTATCACATTAGTTGATAAGTATCCACTAATGAACTGATTGTTGGATTTTATTAACATGATTCTATAGATATCAAAAAATAAATAAATAACATTTTATTTACTTGTGCAGAAACATTGATGTTGTTCCAAAAAAGATTTTATTTTATATACATATTTTATATGCGTATTATATAGATAATGTGCA
>JAPMOR010079490.1:13809-35520 GCA_026543865.1 Argiope aurantia | reverse complement strand
ATCAAAGAAACTATAATACATTCTATATATTATACGATATCGTCGAACTTGGGAAAAATTTGATGCCGACAAATGATAATCAATAATGGTAATCTGTAAGTGATGATTACAATTTATGCTTCCTTTCATTTGATAAAAAAATGAAATAATTTCGAAAAAAATTAAATAATAATCAAATTAAAATAAAGTCATATAGCGTGTGAAAACACAGTTTAATCTCAAACACCTTACTGATTTATTGGCTTTTTTTTATTGCTCCTTAAACTCCTCTAAAAAATTTACACAGCCAAGATTGTATCCTTGAGTGTGACTCCTAAAATGTTATTTTTGTACCGCCCTGGTCATTTAGATGATTCACACATTCACATAAACTGATATCAACTGACAAAAAAAAAGAAAAAAAAGAAAGAAAGAATAAGTGCGCTTACCACAAATGGGGATTTCATAATCCCCTTCTACAATTATTCCTTCGGGAACCCAAGATCCATCTGCGCATGTGTAGAGCGCTGTTCCCAGAAGTCTGTGGCCTTCCTCACAGTGGTATTGAATCCGGGTACCTTCGGCTGGGAAGCCCCAGCAACTTTTCTCCTCCGTCATGTTGTAGTACCCATTTTGAACACGTGGTGGATCTTCCTTGCAGCCGGACTCTGTGCAAATTTAAATAATATGGAATCAGAAAGATATAATTGCACTGGCTCAAAAAATTTTAGAGACTTGTCGAAAATTTTTAGAGACATTACTTAGATTTAGTTTTAAAGCCATTATTATTGTTATAAGGTGGCTGGACTGAAAAAATTCAAGAGAGTCCCTTCCTGGTTTGGTTTGGTTTTAGTTATATTAACGTCTCGTTTGAAGCAACACTAGGGCTATTTTGGGACGGACCTCGTAATTTTGAATCGCGGTCAGATGACGAGGACGACACCTGAGCTGGCACTCCCCTCTCCACACCACACCAGCGGGAGGACGTTTGGTCAGGATGGATTTAACGTGCAACAGACCCCCTTACACGACGGTTCTTCGGTGGAATCGGGTCTCGAACCTGAAACCCTCCGGTTCCGAAGCCGATACCTTACCACCAGGCCACCGAGGCCCTTAGCCCCTTCCTGGATGTTACATTTTCATAGGCATGTTGATACTGTAGCTGTTTTATAATCCAGGATTGAAAAGTAAATTTTTAATAAAATAAATAGCCAGCTCTAAAAATTAAAATAAATTTGTTTGTTAATTTTTAAAAATAAACATGTTAGAGCAAACGTGAATGAAATTTGGACTGAAGTAATACCACGAAGTTACGAGAATTGATAGAAAGAGCAAAAGATGCTCAAGCCAGGGCCCAAATTTGGATATAGTTTAGTTATATTAATGTCCCGTTTTAAAGCCACACTGGGACTATTTTGAGCCGGACATCGAAATTTTGAACCGCAATTGGATAAGGAAAAACGACGTGTGAGATAGCAACGCCTCCTATCGGCCTCGACGGATTTAACGTGTACCAGACCCTTTTTTCACGGCGGGAATCGATTTCGAACTTGGAATTATTCAATCAAGAAGCCGAACACTTACCACCAGGTCATCGCGATCAAGAACTTTAATATAAATACATACAAATTTTAATTACGAACAGCGTTATATATATGTGTATGTGTGTGTAATGATATATCGTATTTACTTAATTAATTAACCACGAGCTCTGTATGAATGCTTAAATCTGCATTTTCATACGCTTCGAGTAAAGGGATAAAAAACTATCAAGCCAAGAATTTTTTTTAAAGTTACCTATTTGCCCCTTACCTAAATCCACACACACACACACACACACATATCGGTACAAAATTGTATATATTACTAAAAAAATTGCATTCAAACAGAATTATGTCGCAGTACTTATCAAATCCCTCCTTACTTTGGTTTTTCCTAATTTTATCGTAATTTTTATTTCAGCTCAATCCAGAGATAGGTCTGGCGAACATGGAGATTTGGTTCTAGATTCCTAAACTTCAGCTATTTACCAGAGACTTCGCAAAAAAGCCAAAGTCTCATTCCGCGCTCAGATTACAGACTTCTTCCTCTCCCTCAAGGAAGAGTTCACTGAACCTAAGACAGGCTGGGACGGAAAGGTTAAAGGTTCACTGATGTAGACTGCAGATGAAGAGATTTCCATGATGTGGCTCAGAAAATGGAAGAAGAGGTCGGTACATCAAGCGTCATTATTTTCAGTTGATTAAGGCTTCACATTATTAGTTCCAACCTTTAGCCTTCGTCTTGATTCAAAATCGTCAACGTAACTAAACCAAACTAAAATCTGAAGGCAGTTTCTGAATGTGTATTTATATATGTGATATTCACCGAGTAGGTGCAATTTGCGACACAATTTCCATTTTTTTTTTTTTTCATTTTCTACGATTGATGGCATTTTAACAAAACACTTCGTATTAGCAAAACTTTTAAATCATTATATTTGTCTCAAAGTACTTCAGTTATGGCTATAAAAACCTTGAAAACCCTCCAACTTTACAGTATTTTAGCAAACTAGTTTTAAACACTGTTAATATCTTTTTAATATATTTAAGGCTCATAGAAAGATGAAACATTTTTTAGAAGAATCTCTCTTGATATTTTATTTGCTTTTAGCACTCACCTCCAAACATTTTATGAACTATTCCTCTTCTCCACGGAGTCCCCAGAAACATCATGTGACACCGAAAACTGATGTCAGTGTGATTTATCCACTCCTTGATCTCGAACTTTCTGTTGAAACTCACTTCGAATGTCCCATTGGCTAATTTGTTGACACTATCGAACGGTACGCTGTTCAAGAATCTACCTGAGAAAAATAAACAGTCTTTGAAACTGGCTTTTCAATACTAAACTTGTAAAAAGATGATCACAAATAAATCAGGAATTGCATTTAATTTACATATTTGTAAGGTATTCGATATCTTATCAAAATATTTTAGAAGAGAGGAGATTTATATATTTTATAAACAAAATTTCGTCTCAGTCGTATTATTTTATTAATGGAATGTTGTTCAAATTTCAATAATCCAATTTTTAAAAACATTCAATATTATTTATAAAATGAGAGTTATTGAGAACTCAAAATCGCAGAATGTGGACTGCAATGAACAATAACTTTGCTAGTAAGTGGTATAATCTGAGTGTCTTAAGAAAAGATTATCATAGCTGACTGCTCCGACTCGTTAGAGAATGCTAAGCCATAGGAATGTTTAAATCCCAACAGTCATCACAGACCGCAGTACAATCCATCCCGCAGGAGCAATAACTTTGCTTGTAAGTGGTATAATCTGAGTGTCTTAAGAAAAGATTATCATAGCTGACTGCTCCGACGCATTAGAGAATGCTAAGCCATAGGAAGGTTTAAATCCCAACGGTCATCACAGACCGCAGTACATTCCATCCCGCAGGAGCAATAACTTTGCTTGTAAGTGGTATAATCTGAGTGTCTTAAGAATAAATAATCATAGCTGACTGCTCCAACCCCTCGATAGGCACATCGAAAAATCTGAATGATCCAGAAGCTACTATAGCATAGGTGAAAACTATTTTTAAGGACCATTACCAGCCACAGTGCAATCCCTCCCGCAGGAGGCACGTCATGTCATCAGTAGGAGATAGTCACTCCAAACTATTTTTGTACCCACCAGGGCTGCAAGAGCCAACCACCATACATGAAGTTTCTCATCTCCATCTTTGAGGTGCTTCCCCGGGGATTTTAAGAAAAGATAAACAACTTATATTAAGTTCAGTTGACGAGGTAGAGGATATTTCACAGAAAATTTTCTACGAAACTCAAAGGCAATGTCGGCAATCATTTAGGTATTTATTTCGCTCTGACATTAGATAAAAAACACTAGGTTAAAAAAAAATCCTTTGATAACTGTTAGAACTATTTGAGCACACACTCCATCGTCCAAACCCATTGTCCTCAAGAGGTTTTGAGTTCAATGAACATATATAAGTTATGCATAGGCAGGTCTGGACTATGGTAAGTAATAGCTAAGGATTTAATGTTATACGTTTCTCGTGTTCTATCGAGAAACAGGATGATATTAAGATGTTTGTCGACAATCTTAATCTTCGGCAGCGTTTCACTATACCTCTGTCATAGCACATGAGAAATACAGGAACAATCTCGAGGAAGAATGGTGCAGAAGAGTTGCATCGAATACCCTTTCTTGTGACAAAATCCAAGTTATATACACATGCACCAAGACCTCTTCAAGACCACTCAATAGCCAAGACCAAAATATCACTCGTCAAGATCAGCCTAAATTATTCCTATTTAACTGTAACATCCTAAAGGATCAATGAATCATGCTCTCACAAAGAAAATCAAAACAACAGGACCCAGACAGAAGCTATAAATTTCTGATTCTACAATGTTTGTTTATATGTTTATACATGTCATATAGACGTTTACAATGCTATTTATCAATTTTTCCTTCTTTTCTTCCTTTTCAATTAGTAAACTTTATATAGTTTACCCATAGCTAACTGCCTCAAAAATGTAAAGAGATTGCGTCTGTAAATATCAACGTTTCTCTGTAAGTCCAACACATTGTTACCATTTGCTTTTAGATATTCTTGTTGCCTTCATTTAATTATTACTTCGTCAAAACATCAAACACGTGTAGGATTTGACACTGTAGCAGATTGTTATGAACGAGGATATAACCTGGGACCTTGTGGTTCGCAGCCGAGTAACACGACCACATGACAAAAGCAATTACTCGTGTTTCGTAGCTGTTATCTGGCTTATAAGGTTCACCACGAATTTTATTTTCAAACCCTCGCATTTCGTCTTTCACAGTACAGTGAAAGAAAACTGAGGATTTTGGACGCTGCATTATTGGCACTTGAAAGCAAAACTTGAGAGAAGTACAATTTCAGTAATAATATCAAATTTCAAAATTCATTTATTTCAACTAAAGCATTTTTGATTTATTGCGATTATATGGCAAATGTATAGTCCTGCAGATAGTCGAAACCCATCGATGAATTTGGAAGGCCAAAATTTGCTAAGGACCTACACTTCAGATGTCAAAGCTGTGTAAAAAGATTTATCTTTCCAGCATTTTATATTTTCATTTGTTCTGTTCATTTGCACTCGGGCAGACATATTTCCAGCTACCGGATTTTGCTGAAAATTTGATAGATATTTATGAATTTGGTATTAGCAAACCATTCGCACACAATGACGAGTCTGACTCGTGCATCGAATGACTGAATTTTAAATTTTAAAACTGCAGTTAAGTGAAAGTATAAAGTAATTTGAAATACAAAAACGACTTAAAAACTCTTCAGTATCTTAAATGCTTATATATTATTACAGGAATGAAAATAAATATCTCAAATAGGATGTGCCACTTAATGTAAATTCTTAATTAGAAGTTAAACAAATTCAAGGGGTTAGCATCACATACCAAATTTCATCCTGATTGGTTGAAAAGTTTTTTGAGTATCCTGTTAACAAACAGATATTATTACAAAAATTTGTTCTTCGAATCTAGGGAGGTCTGAAACGCGGGAATTGGTCGAAATCACTGTAATAATTGTATCACGGAAATATCTGTTATTTTTCGACAATTACAATTATTTCTCTTTGTATATTTCATATTTTTTATATTTTACTTATACGAGAACGTAAGAATTATACAATTAGTACCTGGGAGACCAATATTAGCTCGACAGTTTCTTTTTTTTTTCTCTCTTTTTTTTATATTGTTTTGTAAAATAGTGTTTTTTCGGAGAAAGTATTTAGATATGAATTAAATACTTATTGCATATGAATATTTTTCCATCTTGTCTACATATGAAATGGTCATTTAAACAAAAATATCATGAATGCGCTTAGTTTAACAAGTTATACATACAATCTGCTGTATTATAGTATTCATTTTATAATTTATTAATATTTCTGAAATTAGAGTTACTATGGTGAAATGGGGTCCAAGATGGCGCTAGATGACATTGCCAGCATGCTAGCAGATAGAAAGATTTTAATAGTTATAAAAAATGGTTATATATATATATATATATAGGGTTGTTCGGAAAGAAATTTCGTTTTTTCCCGACAGAGGATTTAATTGTATTTTTTTGCACCCAACTTCATATTTAAGCCGTATCATTTTTATACGCTTTGAGAGCTCATATAGCAAGGCTTGTGTGTGAAACATTCCAATTAATTCTACGCAGTAGTTTTTGGTTGGTGCCCTTTTAAATATGGAGAGCGATAAGCAGCATTTTCGACATATCTTACTGCTTTACTACAGAAAGGGTAAAAATGCTGTTCAAGCCAGAAAGAAATGGACCGATGTGTATGGAGAAGGTGTGTCGACAGTACGCCAGTGCCAGAACTGGTTCGCTCAATTTTTTAGACGGTAAAACCTTCACCTCAAATGAGGAGGTCAAAAACCACCTCGATCCGTTTTTTGGCAGCAAAGACCAAACATTTTGTGAGCGTGGAATTATGCTACTACCAGAAAGACGGCAAAAGGTGTTGGACCAGAACGGCCAATATATAATTTAATAAAGTATTTGTTTATTATACGAAAACTGCCTTTCATTTCCACAAAAAAAAAACGAAATTACTTTCCTAACAACAAATATATATATATGTGTGTGTGTGTGTGTGTGTGTGTGTGTGTGTAATAATATTTTAAAATTTAATTTTATCCTAATTAATTTCCTAATTTTTTAATTTTCCTAATTATGTTATTTCCTGATCTTATTCCACTTTTTCTTTCTAATTAATTCAACTAAAGCTTTGTAAAAATTGACTGCGTCATCGGTTCTAGGTGCCGAGTGAAGTATTCCTCTGTTTCTCTTGTCAAGGTCGCCACGTGTGAGAAATTCCAATCATAATCGACACGTGTCAGAAATCTCATTTTATATAAGACCAGTTATAAAATGTTCATAAGCTTTCCATCAATTCTGCTTTTCACTCTGTGTCGTTCTGTGTTCGTCGCTCCTGCTTGTACATAATGCGTGTTTCTCTGAGATGAAATAAAACGATGTCAAAATATCGAAAGTCTCTTCACTGTCGTCGAAACTGCCTTCTGATTGAAAAAATTATAATGCTTACATATATATGCAAAAATTACTCGTTTAAAGTTGTAAGATTTTTATTGAAGCTCAGATCTTTATTTTGATACGTTTAGATTCTGCTTGGTCTAGGGACGCCATTTTTTGGACTCTAATAATTAGTTGTAAAAATGATTTTCCGTTTTTTCTGGAAAGACACCGAGTTTTTTCCGTTATTTAGGAAAGTTATTTATTTTTTATTTATTTTATTCGTTAAATAAAATAAATAAAACTCCGTTATTTATGTTTTATTACCTAGGAAAGACACCTGGGTAGATAAATTTAAAATGCAAAACCTCATCTACATATAAAATATGATCCAAATTGTTAGAATCGTTTTCTAGATACACGAAATAAATAAATTTATATGCATACAAAAATTGCACGTTTTAAAAGTATAAGATATCTTTCCACATTAGAAATGCATAAAGGATAAAAGTTCAGCTTTCTGTTACCAGATTTGTCGGCATACACTCCGCACGTCGGGCTCGGCTTGGGAAAGATCCCGATGCAATGCATGCTCACCGTCTCCGTGCAGGAAATCATGTCGGTGTGCGTTTTCCACGCCCCTTCTTGGCACGCATCTAATTGAAAACAACAATAAATGTATATAACTATCTGCTTCAAACTAAAAAACTAACTGCATCTAACTAAATGTATATAACTAAATGCATCTAATTGAAAATAACAATATATGTGTCTACAGTTTCTTTAATTTTCATTGTTGATATTACGGATAAATAAAATATGACAAATAAAATAAAAAAAAGGATTGCACTCCCCCTATTTCATTTTTTAAAAATCCATAGTGTGTTAGAAATAAGATCTAATTTTAATTAATCCTCTCATTAAAAACCGGCCAACCACCTTTAGAAGTTCTTTAATAGTATAGTACTATTTTTGAGCCAATTTCCGTTTCAAACGAGCCAAATGTTCTCCCGCTGGTGTGGTGTGGAAGTTTGGAGAGGGTGGGTGCCACCTCAAGTGTCGTCCTTGCCATCTGACCACGGTCCAAAATTATGAAATTCGTCCTGAAATAGCCCTAGTGTTGCTTTAAATCAGGACGTTAATATAACTAAATTGAACTAAAAGTCTGTTTTAAACGAGGATGTAAAACAAGTTTGCATTACTTATGCCCTAGCTTTGAATAATGAATTTGCGCTTGAAAAAGAAATCGGCCCATTGAACTATAGCCTTATAGAACTTTCACGACCGAAAGTCAAAGCAGGGTAGGTTTCATTCTCCGCTTTGATGTATCAGGCATAGGATGATACTGACAATCAATTGTACCAGAAGCTTTAGTTTGTTATTTTTGTATCGGATATTTTTGTGCATGATACAGCCGGTAACCGATTTTTTTTTCAATTATAATGAAACCGGGTACTCAGTAGGTACCAGTTCGTGTACTTGAGTTGAGGATACGTAGTTGACGCAGATACAAATTTGATTCCTAATTGCGATTCTGCTTCTTCAGAATAGGCATGGATGATGATATACCATTGACCTTGACAGTGATTGACTGTAGGCGAGAAGAGGAAAGGAAGGGGTTTGTTGATATAATTAGTAATGGGAATAGGTAGGGATTTTTCAATGGTATGCATACAATTACATGAGATAAATTGTAGTAATGGCTAGAAAAATATATTAAAAAAAGAGAAAAACATGCTTCGCATGAAGTGAACTACACTATGTCGAACTAATAATATTTTGTATAATATTGATATAGTATCCTCCAATTGAGGAGGAATGATATCCAGGAAATTATTAATCGAGTTTCTGATACTATTAATATGTATCAATTTTGAATACCTGGTACAAAGTATCAGGTTGATTCATATCAATGAATCCTAGTTTAAAATTATGAGAGGTTCTCCTCATATTAGCCTTCGCATAGATTCGAAATATGGCATAAACTTAACTAAACTATGTAAACATTTATCTTCCATTAGAGTCACGCCTTACCCACAATGACCATGAGGAAGAAGTCATTCTGCGACGTCTTTCCGTTCGTCCTCACCCTGCAGATGTACGTCCCCTGCATGTGCATGTTCACGGAATTGATGGTCAGCGTGCTCGGGGAGCTGACGCTGAGATCCGCGTGGCCCTCCAGGACATCTTTGGCCACAGGAGGTTCGTCCAGCGTCCAGAGGTACACCAGGGTTCCGTCCTTCTCCCACTCCACTTCGGTCACCACCTCGTTCGGGGCTGTGATGTAGTGGCAAGTGAGCACTGCTGGTTCGCCGCTGATGACATAGGGGAGCTGCGACACGAGACGGACATCTGTGACGGTGATGGACAGCACTTCTACGAGAAAGAATTAAGGCATCGTTCATTTTTCTGGAAACAAGAGCGTCTCATTCAATGAAACTTTACAAATTCGAACTTTATTTCGGTACTATGTCTTTTCTTTTTAAAAAATTAAAGTAAAGTAAAATATTGTCTGTAATTTCAACTTATTTTGGATCGTTCGAAATCATAACAAACTAGCTGGAGTGGTTTCTTCGAAACTCATTCCCATAAAGGAGGTATCTTCCTTCAGCCACCCCCCATTCCCCAGAGTAAAAATTGTGAACCTTGGAGAAGGTCGTGTACGCCTTATATAGTTATATAATACTTTTTAACTATATAAGACGTTTAAATTAGTATTAAATACTTTTTACTACTAGTAAGTAGTAAAAAATACTAATATGTAACAAGTATTTAATACTAATCATAATATTAAAGTTTAAACTAGTATTTAATGCTTTTTCATTATATTAAATATTTAAAGAATAATTTTACGAATCGAAGAAAAATTTGTAAAATTTTAGACTTTTCCTAAATAGTACAATTTTATTATACCGATGTGCTGCAATTAAAAGGCACAATTACGTTACAATTATAGTACAAATATATTATAAAGGTATTATAATCATATGTATTGTATAGTATTCAGAAGATCGAACATTGTCGAGGAAATATTTTGTACACTATTTTATGCTAATACGACGATTATTTATTTTAAAATTCAAAAAATAATGCAAAAATTGAAGATGAAAGAAATTTTATTGATTGGAAAAAATATTTATTACTAGATTAGTCTTTTCAAAAACTTGACTTATTTCTTAATTTGGCATAATTTAGTACAAATAATATTTCAAATACTATTTCAATTTATTTATTTATTTATTTATTACTCATTATTATTACACTGCGGTAACTTGGAAGAAGAAATTATGATTTTTATGGCGCCATCTGTTGAATAGATTAGGAAGTATAAATCTGCTTTGATATTAAACGAATTTTTTGATATGTAAAGAAAAGAATCAAGAAGATAATAAAAATAAACGTTGAAAAAAGGATGGGGTGGGTTAAGAAACAAAATCCTGTTGCATATTTTGAAAGTTTTGTAGGTATAAAACGCATGTACTTTATTACATTTATTTTATATTTATGTGTATTTACACATATGTAATTATAAAATATATTTCCTTTTTAAGGAATTTTATTTAATTATAATATTCCTTATAAACGAACATAAATTTTTACTAGCGGAATTAGTAATTTTTTTTGTTTGCCATAAATTCTATCTCCATAAGTTTTTAATTCCCATTCTATTTCCAATTTGGAAACACCTATGTCCTGTTTGTTTTTATTAAACTTCAGAAATTTTAAAATTCCTAATTTTTTTTTGCAAATTGAAACTTTTTAAAAAGTGCAATATTTTCTAAAATATTTACTCTTTCCTCCCCCTTCAATAATTCAAACAAATTTTGTTATAGGAAACTAACATTAACCTTCATAATAAACACTAATTGGTTAATAATAGTTGTACAATTTTTTCGATAATGAAATACAAAATGATAACAATTTCGATGTTACAGTTCATATTATTATATTCGCTTTCTAGTCTTTTCTTTAAACAAATTACTTTTCCGTCCGTCTACGGCATTTTTTTTTTTTTTTGTTAAATTTTTATGGGAAAATTATCCAAAGAAATTTTCAAGCAACAGGAAGCAATCAGATAATATAACAAAAACCTTTAAAACATAATTGCGTCTGTCGTCATAAGTCGTTCGTTAAACATAAAAATCAAATTACGTATAAAAAAAAATACCGCTCGGTAAAGTGAATAATAAAATTAAAGGCATAATTTTTAACAATAATGTAAATGGATATAAAATTAAATGATATAGGATAAAATAAATGAATACACATTACTGCGTGATTTATGAATTTTCTTTAAGACTAAATTTATTTGGATTTTAAATTAAATTCCTTTCTTCCATAAAGTTCAGATCGCCAGATAATAAATTCGAGATTTCCATTAATTTAATATATAATAGATATAGAATAGATTAGATTAACACACATAGATAATTTAGTGGAATAATTGCATATAATAAATGGCATCAATATAGAAAGATACATTTAAATTTATTTATTTTTTCCTCCTCATAAGAGTTGGTATTCTAAATCATTAGGATTTTGCTTTATCCGGGGGAAAAAATCTGTTCATTCTGAAATTACCTGACAGATAATCTCTTGTATATTTATATGCACTCAAGTCTTGATAATTAAAAAAATTTTCCACGTAAATTTATTTTATTTAATGTTTTAAACTATTAATTCTTAAATTAAAGATTACTCTGTAAAAACTAACTCCACAATTATTAAGCAGGATCAGAACATAAAAAGAATGAATGGCAGGAGTATATTTCGCCAACGGTTGTATAATTAATTCGAAAAAATAAATAAATTGAAGCAAATATTGTTTGAAAATAAAATTAATATCACTGAAAATCTAATTTTTACAATTTTAAATAAATATAAAAATGTTTTTTGGTGCGATGACAGGTTTTATTGAAGAAAACCGTCAATACTTTTACTTTTTTTATACTTTTTTAATAAATTAAATAACTAAATAAAATTTTAAGAACTCTTTTTAGTGACAACCTATTACCTTAGTAATGTCTGGGAGTCAAATTCGCTAGTTTTATGTTTAACAATGCTCCCTGTAGAATAATTTGAACGAGTTTTTCCATCATGCATTTTCAAAAGATATTCAAGCCTAAAAACATTATATTAACACATTGTTGGCGGTGGAGAATAAACACACAACTTCATCCATAAAAAACCATACATTTAATTAATAATTCTTAAAGTACTTTAAATACTTGATGCTCATCAATGATAAACTAAATTCAAAGTTTGAGCTGCAGCAAAATCAAATAGAAAATGACAACATTTTACAGTGCTCCATCAGCCAGTTATTTTAAATAATAATAATATATTTTAGCTGCTGTTGCCAACGCCAGAAGTAGAATGCATTTGAGCTGAGCAATTTGAGCTCCTGTTGCCAACGCCACACATTTATTGTTTCATAAAAACTGACAGAAAAATGACAAAAAGTCATCGACTAGCATGGATAATACCTAATTTATTAAAGTTATATTTTCAAATAAATATTTTTAATTTTATTTTTTATTAAAAATCCGCAATCGCGGGTTTCAAATAAGCCAATATATGCGCTAAACGGTACCATTAAGGTTGCTGTTTATTCCGAAGCTGCAGAAGAAGTAACTAATTAATTATGGTTCTAAAACTTCTTAAAAGTGGTATATAAGAATTTAATAACTAATTGACATAAAAATTTATGTATTTTACTTTTTCTGTAATACATATAGAAAAAATAAAAACACGTGAAGCCGTGGGTACAAATGTTGTTTAAAAATATTTTTTTAGATATTATTTATTGACTTTAAAGCTTTGAATTGTTATACGCAAAATTTGATTTATATTCTTAATTGTTTCTTTGGAGAAATATTACTATCTTTAGGAATAAATAATTTTTTGAGTTTTTTTTTTCAATGTTTAATGCAATCAGTATTATTCCTAGAAGTGTAAAAAAAAATTAAAAACTTGCTTGATGTAATTGTCGTATATTACAAGCATCTTTTACTTTAAAAATGTTATACATAATTTTTTTTAAAAAAATTAGTTCGCATACGCGCTAGTATTCCACCGAGTGTAAAAGTTAAATAAATTTCTTTCTTGCGTATGGGATTTACATTAAATTGCTATAAAAGTCCGATGCATTTATTTTAACACTAGTCACCTCAGGTGACCAGCTGATTCACCGAGAACATTGCTTATATTTCATTCAGTTAAATTATTTAGATATAATTTCATGTTCTTGATTCTGCAAAATTGTTTGATATTAAAGCGGTTTTATTTTAATTCTTTTATATAAATTCCCTTACTTACTCTTTTAAATGTGTGCATGAACCTTTCTAATGGAGAAAGCTGCTCTATCAAACCGTAGATGTTAAAAATGTAAATATAAGAATCATAAATCTTATAAATTTAGCGCTAACGTAACTTCAATTCTTAAATTTGTCTTGTAAACTACACAGAATTCTTTTTCCTTAGCTTTCAACAAATCACGGCTTTAAATAAATTGATGGAACAATGAAAATTGTTTGTGTTTCAAGACAACAATATAATTTATTGTAAGAAATTAAGTTTAGAAAAGTTTTTTTTAAAAATGCTAACCTTGAGCAAAAATACGTGACTATTAAGCAAACATCCTTAAAAAACGTTTTTTTTTTAATTAATTTTAAGACGATGAAAATTTTATTATTGTGGAGTGATATTTTTAGAAGGAAATTCAGCTCAGTGATATATTTGGATGGCAAATTCAGCTTAATTTTTAATTCATTAAAATAAATAAAATTTCAAAAAAAAATCTCACCGAAGTGCACATTCCCCCCCCCTCAAGATGATACATCCCTAGAACTTATCCGAGATTTTTACTTCTCTCACAAAATATTTCAGACAAGTTAAATCTAATCAAAATTATTCTAATTATGGATTGAATAAAAAAAAACATGGACAATACACACACACACACGCACACATCTTCATTATTAGTACAGATATACATTAAACATTTTTTAGATTTATTTAAATATTTAAAATATTTAAATAACTAGAAATATTTAAAATTTTGCTGATAAATGCTGAAACAAAAAGTAGGTTTTAATAATAATTTTTTTTAAAAATTTAGCTACCAATTCAGCTAGGTAAATATTTAATATTTTTATTTATTTAAATTATTTAAATATTTAATATTTATGATGAACAGAAGGTTTCCTTTAGTACTTTAAGTTTTGCCTCAAAAATTAAAATTTAATTGAAATAGTTACCAGTAAATATTCATCAGTTTAAAACAACAGAATGTTTCATTCCGAGAAAAACCGAGAATATCAGAATAAAAAATATAAAAATAAAACTCGCTCTGCATTTAAAAAATTTAACATAACATACCAATTTTAATGAAATTATTTTTTTCTGAAATGTATTTGCTCTTCCATAAGAATGAATATTACATAAAACTGCAATAAAAATAATTTCTGAAGAACCGACAAAACGCTGTTGGAAAAGTTGAAAGCTACAGGATCGCGGCAAGGAATTCGAAAAATTCAGACTTCTTTGCTGGACTATAATTGCATTTACTCTGTTGTTGAGCTAAATGAAGAGATAATTTGATCAAGTAAAATCTAACACCCACGCGTCGCAGTTAAAGCTGTTAAAACGGAGCCTTTAACACGGCGTTTTCTCCACTTTATGGAGCAGGGAAAAGCGAGTTTAACGCTTTTCCCTTTGCTCCGTAAAGTCATTCCGCACTTTTTATTTTACTTCGAAGATGTTGCTCTAATGGATTTTGGAGATTATCGAATACCGGAAAAAGTAACTTTTGTGAGACTTTTATATTTGCAACGTGCGCTTCGTTATACACTTTTATGGTCCGAAATAGCAAAATGCGGGGGGGGGGGGAGAGATTGTAAATGGTTGTTTAGTTTTTTTATATTTATAAAGAAGATTTGATTATGTTCATATACATGGTGAAAAATAAAAATAAACTTGTTTTTGAATGAATTCTTTTATTAGCATACGAAAAAAAAGTAAAAGCACTTTTGTTTTTAATCAAACACCTGTTCGTCAAAGCAAATATCTAAAAAGGAGAGGTATTGAAAGAATACACATATTAATATTTTGATACATAATATATTATCATCATAATTAATTACTAAGAATTTTGCTTTCTCTGATATTGTTGTTTAAAATTTCCAACTCAAAAAGTTTTAGACTTCCAATTTAAAAACATTTTTTGTAATAAGATTTATAATAATTTCCAATTTATAGTCTGATAATTAACTTATTAGAGTATATTAATTTATAATATTTGTATGATAAAGGATAGTGAGGTCATAATCATCACCCTTTAAGACAGATCAGTCTCTAACGAGAAATACTTTTGGACAGAAACCGAGTCTATATTATCAAATCATGATAGCCTCATAAAGCCACGGAAAAATCGAATATAGAACTAAGAATTATATTTATTTATTTATTTTATTTCCCAAAAACGGGAAATAGTTTTCCTTTTTAAAAAAACATTCTACCAACTTTTAAATAAATGAAAAAAATTTCAATGTTTTTTATTATACCTGATAACATAAATGCTTTTTTTTATTTTATAATTTTTAAAATTAGCAGAGATGCATTTTTATTTTTGCAAATTATTTCATCTATTAAACTTAATTTAGCCTTATTTAAAAAGTCTATAGCCGCTTCTTTTCTTTAATAAAAATCTGAACAAACACATTACAGCGATCTAAAAAGTGCATTCTTTCAGATGTATTTATATTAAGGAAGTTTTAGTTTAGTTTTCATCAAAAAAAATATATATATATATAAATAAAGAATAAATTTCAGCTTTATGTAAATTTATTGCCAGATTATTCATTTTTAAAAAGACTTTCCTTTTTAAAGTTAAAACTATTCATTTTTATTCATCATTTTTAGAATCTCATTTTATATATAAGAGGCAAAATTATAATGTTTGAACTCTGTGAACCAAAAAATTGCTATTTCTTTTCATTCTAAGATATAATGTTAAAGTTCTTCAATTTCAATACGAATTCTTTTTACAATTTTTTAATGGTAAAACAAATCTGTATTTTGCGCAAATGTCTGTATATTTATACAAATAATGGGAAATTTAAAAAAAAATTCGGAAAGAAAGTTAGAGAAGAGATAAATACAAAAGGCTTAAAAAATTCTATGAATGCAAAAATCAAGTCATAATTTCATTTCACTGTTATTAAAATGTATTATATTTAAATTAAAAATGATGCTTTTCAATAGCGTGAAATGTTTCGTTGTAAATTCTTCGAATTATTTAATTGACTCTTCTTCCAAATACAAATTCTATTTACCTTGCCGTGTGAGCAATGTTATATTTTCCCTACTATGTAAAAATACAATTAATTAAATATTTTTAAAGGAAATACATTCCTTCTTTACGACTAATAATGATGAAAGAATTAATTATTTTTTGAAACAAACGAGAATAATTCAAGCAATTCACGATAATAATTATTCCAGTAATTCACGATAAAATTTTGATTTGCAAGATGATTTATCACAATAATTTTGCAACGAATATTTTCACATATTTTCATCATAAATAATCCTTTTTTCACAAACACTTTATATTAGAAATGGTGAATTATTAAAACAATTGCTAATTAGATTAGGAATAATATCATCGCTTGAATTTGAATACATGAATTATATATATTTTTATACTGATTCTGAAATTTTAATGAAATGAATAATTCTGAGAACTGAAATAAATACTTTGATATGTTAAGGTTTATTATAAATAAGAAAAAAATGACTTGTTTACTTATCTTAGATGAATTTGAGTTTTCATTGAATAAAAATATAAGTGTCTAAATATATGGTAGCAAATTTTTACGCTAACAGAGTGATTATATATTTCTATATAGAGATTTTAAAATCATGTGAAAATTTTATAGGTAGGTCAAACATGTACCAACATTTTTAGGTAGGTCAACATATAGCAACATGCCAACAGGAACATGGAGTCGCAAACGGAAATTGCAACAATTATAAGGAAAGTTTTTTTGTTTTTGTTTTTGTTTTTTGTTACTGAATAACAGTGTGATAATAATAAATCTATAAACAAACCTTTTGCCGACACATGAGAACCTAATGATCATACAAATTAAAGTTCACTGCGAAATTTTGGATTCAAATACTTTAAGCTGTGCGTTGAAGAATGATTTAAATAATAATTCTTCAGCTTTCAATTAGAGTTACCTTGCAAAATAAAAACTTCTTCCTAACAATAATATTTTTTAAATAAAAAAAAATCTTTTTTCTAATAATAATCTTGAATTAATAAAAAAAATTATCTCTATAAATAATCCCTTTTTTTAGAAAAAAAAATAATGTTCATAAAACATTATGAATGATTTTAGAATGCTATCCGTAGCCGTAAAACATCAGGGATAATAATCAATGAAGAAAAATGAAAAAGTAAATGGTACAAAACAGAGGGGAAAAAAAGGAAGCTTCTTATTCTGCAAGTTTTATCTTCCCATTCATTTCACTTTTTAGCTGATGTTTAAAAAAGACGTGTCTAGCATATCGGCAAAAATATTTTTCATAATCATTCTTTAATTTATTAACAACTAGCCGCCTTTGACGACAAGTCGGCTTGAAAAGATTAATGATTACTATACTTTTTACTTATGTATTTTATATTATTTGGTATTTTAACAGATTCTTCAACAAAATATTTTTAAACTTTAAATTTAGATAGTCATATAACTCATACTATAATAGAAGCCTTACAATGTACAATTACAATTCCTTGTACTATGCATCTCTCCGATTTTATGCCATCACCCGTAAAATTTGAACTTGAAACTGACACGAAAGTGTTAAATCTTCAATAAATACGAAAAATTTTCACTTAAACCAAACACATTTTTTAAAAATATATAATTATAAAAAAAATGGAATTTTTTAGCATTGAAATTTTATGTGTACTACATTAAATTTTTTAATGCATGCAATATCTCAAAGAATTATTCAATAGTAAGTTATTTGACTCATCATAAAATTCATTTTTCAATTTCACTTTTTAAGAGATTTAAATGTGGTAAGAAATATTTTATTTTATTTTAACCAATAAATGTACTTCTGAAAACAGCTATGAAGACTACATTTTATACGGTCCTTTTATATACTGAATCATATTCAGTAAAATGATCTTGACAATTTAATATTTCAATATCTAATATCAAGTCTGGCCGACTTATAATGCTCTGAATATCGTTATTTTAGGTCAATCAGATACGGGGAAACTCCGGGTGCTGATTGGCTTATTTTCTCCAAGATGGTCGATGCAGAAGCCTAAATATACGCATTTCTATAAAAAAATGATATTCAAATTTCTATAATCGTTTGCTTTTAGTTGCAAAGAGTGGAATGATTTAATTTAATTTATTAATTTAATGAGTGGAACTCTTTTATTATTGCCACAAATATATTTTATTAAATATGCCTCACAGGATGGAGGATCTGTATAAAAATAAAAAAATTCGTGATTCATCCGCACGTTTATTGATTTAAACTACATAAAGCATAAATATTTACTTCATTTGGATTCTTTTTTTTATTAAATGCATATGCCTATTAATGTTATAGAAATTAGTTGTTAGGCCTTGATGTGAGAAGATATTCTGTATACATTCAAATATTTTTGCCTTAAATAAATTTTAGTTATTAAATTAATAATAAACAAATAAAATTTAATAAATAGTAAAATTTTTCATACACTTATTTCTTCTAGATATTATAATAATTCATATTCATTTCATTTTATACAGACAAGTGCAGAAAAATAAAATGTCTAGGCAATAATGTTTTACACTTTTACTTAAAAAGAGCAAAGGTCGTTTTTTTTTTAAAACAAAGATTATCGATGACGTTTTCGATTAAATGTAACATTAAAATTCGATATAAATGCAAATTAATATCTTATTTGAATCATTTTTGAAAGCCATATTTAATACGGCGTGAAACTTGATTGAGTGGTGCTTCCTATTTTATCACGCTAGATGTAGTCATGGAATAACACAATGCCAATAAGTTGGTCATCAATAACACAAACGATAGATTCTCTTTCGAATTATTTTTAAAATATTTTTTTTTTTCTTTTCTACTTTCTCATACACGAAGTGTAGATAAAGTATTGTAATCGTCAAAAAGTTAGACTTTAACGAATCTCCAATTTTTAACTCTCCCTGATTTCGAAAAACACGTTTTTGCCTTTATGTCTATCTATCAGTGAGATAGATAACTCAAACGGGACTTGAGCTAGACGGATGAAATTTGCAACACGGTCTTTGCACCACATTTGAAAATTTCCATCAAATTGTAAGCAAAATCTATTCTGAAGAAGTCTGTCTGTAAAACTGTTTGAATATAAATTAACACGATAACTGCAAAATGAAGAAATGCTAGATGGATTAAATTCATTACAAAAATTTAACAGCTATAACAGTTTATCTTATTTTGAGTCAAATCCAACAAAGAGTTGACCGTCAGTCGATTCGTACTTTCAGAAATTTGTAAACAAGACGGGCCACGGTGGCCTGGTGGTAAGGTCTCGGCTTCGGAGCCGGAGGGTTTCAGGTTCGTGACCCGATTCCACCGAAGAACCGTCGTGTAAGGGGGTCAGTTGCACGTTAAATCCGTCATGACCAAACGTCCTCCCGCTGGTGTGGTGTGGTGTGCAGAGGGGGGTGCCAGCTCAGGTGTCGTCCTCGTCATCTGACCGCGGTTCAAAATGACGATGTCCTTCCCAAAATAGCCCAAGTGTTGCTTCAAACGGGACGTTAATATAACTAAACTAAACTAAACTAAACTTGTAAACAAGACAGCTCAAAAACGCAATGACTTAAATATATCCCATTTGATAGATGGTTTTGTGTATACAAATTCAGTTTTGTGTTTAATTTTGGTTTCAATAAAATAAGATAAACGCATATAAAACACTAATTCGATTTTCGAATACTATTAACCACCTGCTAGAGATTAATCTCCCACCCTCCTAAAAAACTCGGCAAAGATTGCATCATAGATTCAGTAAAAATGCCAAGTTGACTCCAAAGGATTAAATTCTATTCGATTTCTGGGTATGTTGATATTTGGGGAAGTGAAAAAGCTGACAAGGAGCAAAAAATGGAAGCCCGATGAAAGAAAATTTTGTTCCATTACCCGATGCATTACAAGCAAAATTCAAAATAAATTTTTGGCAATCTATGTGGGAAAAGTTATCTACGAATAAACTATTTCAAATACTCCCATCTGTAAAGTGTTTCAAAAGTAAAACTCTAATCAGAAAGAAAGATGTTATTTTCACGAGACTTCGGATAGGCCACACCTATTTGACCCAACAGCATTTTTTTGCACTCTGATCATGCACTACTTTGTAATAAATGCAATTGTGTTTTAACGGTTAAGCATATTCTGTGTGAATGCCAAGATTTTAGTACACAACGACAAGTTCATTTTGGGGCGACTGTTTTTAACTTAAATGACATTTTAGGAGATAAGCCTCATTCAAATATTTTTACTTTTTTAAAACATATTCAAATGCTAGAACAAATTTAATTGTTTTTTTTTAAGAATGCTTTAATATATAACACGAAAACCATGCCTAACAAATGTTTGGCGCAGAATGACCAAATCTGGTCCTTGTGCCATAAAATCAAACCAGACCAATCACACCAATGGTTAATATTTCGTAACTATTGTAAGCCAGTGCCATGCAAGGCTTTCTCTGGAAAGATATCTACATTTGAGAGTATGCGAGGGAAATTTTGGGGTGACCGCTCGCGCTGGCTTCATTCTATTATATTTTCGGTTTATCGATTCATACAATTTTGTTTTGCTTATAATTCCAAAATAAGAATATTCGATAGAATGTAATAATATGCATTCTATTGGAAGTAGCGTACATTTAGCGAAGCATTCCATCAAGGGATTGATGTGAGCTGGGGGGAAATGTTCGTCAATCATTTAAAATGGATGATAGTTTTAAAAAAAGTAATGATGTAGAGTACAAAACTCCATTGGTATGACAAGCAAACATAACATTTCGAATGGTCGGCTTTATTAACAGTCAAAACAATTCCTCAGCCTGCCTTCAGAATAAGGCGGCAAACCAAGTCGGTCAATAGGAACCCAGCGAAACCCATAAAACCTAATGAATTTAGGGCAGTGAGTGCCCCCCCCCCCTCTTTGCCTGCACGGGGAATTTAATTTACGGGCAGTAAAGAGGACCTCCGCTTTCTTTCGTGCAGTTTCGTTTCTTCCTGTCACGTGTCGGCAGGGTCACGCGACAAGATTACCCTCTGCTAAGGAGTTGTGCGAAGCCTTTTGCTTAATACACACCGAGATAGAGCTTTGGCTGGTGTAACTGCGACCGACTGGATCCACGGAAATTATGGACGCAACCATCTCTGTTAAGAGTTCAATTTTTAGATTAATAATTGGCGTTTGGAATAATGATTTGGAAAAAAATTTGTCGCCAAGTCTCCGAGTAGTAGCCAAGTTTTTCGCTGAAGATGGGATTATTGACCTGACTCTGTACGAGCATTGGTTAGAACTATTTGTGAAAGTACTTTCCATACCAGGGGAGCTACAAATTCGTAATTATTGCGCAATACACAAAATGGT
>JAPMOR010079490.1:0-12247 GCA_026543865.1 Argiope aurantia | reverse complement strand
ATACTTTAATCTTGATAAATAAAGAAAATGAAAATAAAAATATATTGAAAATATATTTTTATTAGTGCATTAAAACAATAGAAAGTTTTACATAAAAAATATGGACGAATAAAATTGGAAAACTAAGCTTTAGTGATCAAAATACTTGAAATGATAAGAATTTTAATTCATATTTCAACTGTCTATTAATGTTTCGGACTTCTCTTTCTTGTTGCTTTACACTTTTAAGCTTTTGTTTTGAAGTCCATATTTTTCATAGTAACGTTTTTTATTCGCTAGAAATGTATTGTGATTTTTTTTATTGTATTGAACAAGCTAGAATTTTGCATATTTTATGATTTATTATTATAATTATTTCGGTAACTTAAAATAAATCTTCTTTCATTTTCACTACCAGATGGCACCACTGATGGGGATCAAAATTTAATTAAATTAATTTTTCATTCATTTAATATTAAAATTCTGAGAATATTAAAATATTGCATTGCTACACATATACAGTTATGCAAAATTCCAAATTCTAGTACATAGGAAATTAAGTGAATAGTCGATTTCAAAGATTCGTCTTTGTGAACAAGAAACAATTTAAGGTAAATAAAAATGTGTTATAAGGAGTATATTGCCAAAATTTTGGTGCGAAGAAAAAAATCATGGCAGTAAATAAGATAAGCTTCATAATAATTTTTACAATAACCTTTTTTCAGAATTACTAATGAAACACTATCTACTAGGTTTCTTGTTTTAAGAATTCCCAACATACGGAATAATCATGGAAATATTTACAATATTTTTTCATCGTTATGTGAGAATAAAAAGAAAACAGTTTAATTTGTCTTCATATTTGGCGGAAACTTCACATTTTCATGCGCCAGCATGTATTTAGGTAGCCAGCATACTAAGAATTTTTTTCATTATTATTTTGTGCACATTTCCCGAATTATATTTTTTAAATACATCGCTCTCTGAAATTTATGATAAAAAGATGCTCATCAAATTGAGAAATTTGTTAAGCGAAATTAAAATTTCAGAACTATAGTTCCCTTCCGAATATCCGATTCGCAACTGTCCTGCGTAGTTTTTCTTTATCATAATTAATTGAGAGAGGCAAGACATTGCTAACGGCGTCTGCTGCGATTCCCCTTCAAAATACAAATTTTGATAGGAAAAGAGCAGCGTTCTGCTCGATGTTTCATCAATGTGTAAAAGACCTCAATTGTTGCCGCTGTTCCTGATTATAACTTCACAGTACGTACAGGATTCGTAAACTGTTCTTGGGGGGGTATGGTTAATGTTCTTTTAGATATACCACAGTAGAGTGTACAGAATTCATGTTAAAATGTGAACAGTTTGTATCTTTTAACTTACTTTTTCTCTAATAAATTATTGAAATGTGAAGCGCAGTATATAAACATATATAAACTATCAGCACAGAGCCTTCTATTTTAACTCGCCACGTTACCGGCAATTTCCGCTATGATTCATTGGGCCGTGTTCACATTCTACGTAGCTTGAGATAAATGGAGGGCTTAGTACTCAATAAGAAGTGAGAAAATAGATATAATAACAATGAGCTTTGGTATAAAAACTTTGTCTTCCGGTATTGGTGGGTAAAGAAATGAGTTTATGGAACTCCGGTTTATCCGACTGTTTTCTTATTCGGCCTGTCCTTCCGCCACAATTAGGCCGGATACTCGGAAGTGTATTGTATCACAAATTATCTAGTGTAATTCTGATTATACATGATAAATTAATGGGTTTAAGCTGTATTATATTTCAGTATAGTATAGTAATATTAACGTCCCGTTTGAAGCAACACTAGGGCTATTTTGGGACGGACCTCATAATTTTGAACCGCGGTCAGATGACGAGGACGACACCTGAGCTGGCACCCCCCTCTCCACACCACACCACACCAGTGGGAGGACGTTTGGTCAGGACGGATTTAACGTGCAACAGACCCCCTTACACGGCGGTTCTTCGGTGGAATCGGGTCTCGAACCTGAAACCCTCCGGTTCCGAAGCCGAGACCTTACCACCAGGCCACCGTGGCCGTATTATATTTCAGAAAGTATTACATTAAAAAAACATTATTAAATCAACAACATTAGTCTCCCAGAAATTCTGGCGTAGTCTCAAAAAAAGATGTTACTATCCCTATATTATAAATTACGAATTTTCGCCGACACCTGCTCAGACTTTTATTACCGCTAATGGGCATTTAGTGCTTCGTAGTATAAAAAAGAAAACCGAGTATGTATTTTGATCGCCTTTTGAATGATAAACAACATTTAGCACAGAACAAATAAGATCATAGACCAAATTGCGTTTGTTTAAATTTCCATTTCGAGTTGCAGCGTTTATATGTATGCGTATCTACAGATCGATAGATGGTCAACACGTTCATAAATTTAATTTAAAACTTTCGTGAGGATCTACCGTTCAGATGCTAAAACTATTAACTAGATTTTACCTACCTGGCTCATTATGTTTTCTATTTGTTGTATTCACTTGTACTTGCACAGACAGACAGACACATTTCCTGTAAATGCATTCATCCATCTGACTCAGATAATTTTGTGTTATCGTATCCACTAAAAGACGGGGTTTTGTAAGAGAATTCAGGGCGACAAACAGTCATAATTCTGAAAATATATTTTTCGAACTCAGAGAAATCTGAAACATTATAATATTCGATCAAAATTTCCACGTGACATATTTCGGACGATATCAATGTTTTTTTTTTCCTTTGAATAGCACTTCATATACGAGAAAATAAAAATGGTGCTTTTTGTTTTACTTTTTTGTATACGAAGAATAGAGAAAGGATCGAAATCAACAGAAGAATTCGAATTCGAAATTTTGAGGAATCTCTTCATTTCAAGACCCCTGAATTCGATAAACACATATTTGGAAAATGTCTGTCCCCCGGTCCGTCCGCCTGTCTTTGACAAAGATAATTCAAAAACGCTAATTCAAAATTCAGATGAAAGGATGTAATTTGGTATACAGTCTTCACGCCATATATGTAGATTTTTTCTTAAATTTTGACCAAATTCTGTTCAAAACTCTGTGTCCGGCTATTCGAATATAAATTAACATGATAAATATAAAAAGAAGAGAGCAATATGGATTAAATTCGGTACACAGATTTTATATAACGTACGGATATGTACCCGTACGTTTACATATACGTACTTTGTGCCAAATCCGTACTTTGTGCCAAATTTTGTGCCAACTCTAAGAAAGGGCTCTCAGCACCTGAAGTTCAAAGGAATATTTGATCAATGTTTAAAAAAATATTGGGTTGTTTGGAAAGTAAATTTCGTTTTTTTTTTGTTTTTTTTTTGTGTGTGGAAATGAAAGACAGTTTTCGTATAATAAACAAATACTTTATTAAATTATATATTGGCCGTTCTGGTCCAACGCCTTTTGCCATCTTTCTGGTAGTAGCATCATTCCACGCTCACAAAATGTTTGGTCTTTGCTGCCAAAAAACGGATCGAGGTGGTTTTTGACCTCCTCATTTGAGGTGAAGGTTTTACCGTCTAAAAAATTGAGCGAACCAGTTCCGGCACTGGCGTACTGTCGACACACCTTCTCCATACACATCGGTCCATTTCTTTCTGGCTTGAACAGCATTTTTACCCTTTCTGTAGTAAAACAGTAAGATATGTCGAAAATGCTGCTTATCGCTCTCCATATTTCAAAGGGCACCAACAAAAAACTACTGCGTAGAATGAATTGGAATGTTTCACACACAAGCCTTGCTATATGAGCTCTGAAAGCATATAAAAATGATACGGCTTAAATGTGAAGTTGGGTGCAGAAAAATGCAATTAAATCCTCTGTCGGAAAAAAACAAAATTACTTTCCGAACAACCCAATATATATAATTTTTTCTTCTGTTTTGCCTAATTGCAATGGACTATAAAATTCCTCAAAGAGTTTTTACTTTCTGATATTTGAAGTGCAGAGAAAGTATTATAACCGTCAAAAAATTCGAACTCGAAAGTTCGATGAATCTCCATGTGTTCGATTTCATTGAGTTCGTAAAACATACTTTTGGCATTATATTTGTCTATTCGTCTGTCTGCGACCAAGATGACCTAAAACCACTTTGAATTAGATGAAGGAACTTTCTATCAATTTTGAATGAAATCCATTCAGAGGAAGTCTAACTATTTGGCTGTCGAATATCTACAAAATATCTACAAAACGAAGATATCTTTTGTAGATATCTACACGATATCTACAAAACGAAGAGAGAGATATAGATAAAATTCGTTACACGGATTTAACATCTATAGTGTAAAGACCTCTCAAATTTTGAGCGAAATACAACAAGAAGTCGACCGTCTGAGAAAAGAAATTCAACTTGAGGCGAGAAAATTTGAGGATATCATTGCCATTGGTTGCCTCTCCGAATACAATGTTCTGGATAAGCTAGGCTATAAAGAAGTTGATTTTTAAAAATTGGTATTAATCTGGTTGTCAAACGATTTTGCAAAAAAATACACATATATTTTTTAAAAAATGTAAGATATTAGGGCACTAATCGTACTTTTACTAGTAAACATTTTTCTGGTTCCTATTTCATAGCAAATGCACTATTGTCAAGTATTCTTAAACACAAAGTACTTGCTTAAATAATATTGTGTGCAGACGTCGCCCAGTCCGGAATCTTAATAAATAAATAAAGGCATACATTTTCCAAAAATTTAATAAAATAAATAAATAAATCATAACCATTTTCAGTAAGTTATAAATGTACAGAAATATGAAGCTAAAATGCTTTGTTTAATTAAATTTAAAATAAAATAAATTTAATTAATTAAGTAATTAAAAATTATATTATAAGTAAAATATTTTTTAAATTATATATCGCCTTCTTTAAATATGAATATCATCAATTACAGATTAACAGTGTTGATCACTTATGTATCTAATAATATTTTTTCAGTTTCTCAGCAAGAAAAAGGAGCAATCTTTTCTTTATTGAAAAAAGTAATCAATTAAAATTCTTTTTTTTTCCTCAAAAACAAATATTTCAAATTCTTCCTGTGTATCCAATTAAAAGCATCAATTACATATATTTGACTTAACTAGTTTTCAAGCGGAAGCCAAAACTATTTTAATGGGTCGTCTCTGCAATAAATTTTCATTAATGAGAGTTTCAGACTCTCTGAAATGAATTAAACCTTGGTTTCTGTTTGAAGCAGTTTTTCGCTGGAAGAAAAGGAAACTTGTTTCAAGAAAAATAATTCCAACTTTTCTTAGTATTTTCCGATTCAAGACGGATTATGGTTTTACTTTATCGTGCACGACACACAAAATAAAAAGAAGGAAGTACATATTAATAACCATGACAAAATTTCACTACCCAATTTTGTTGAATATAGGCGTAGATATTAGAAGCTATTAATGTTGATATCGTTTCCTAAAAATTATAAAAGCATTTAAACGTTTCCTTATATGAAGTGTAGAGGAAGTATTGTAAACAGCAAAAAATCGAACTCGAAATTTTCTCGAATTTCCAGGTTTCGGAATACTTTTCTGGAAAACACAATTTTGGAATTATGCCTCTCTGTCTGCCGTCCTGTCAGTCTGTCTTTTAATACAATGACTTAAAACCGCTATCAAGCTAAGCGGATGAAATTTAGTAAATTGTTTTTACCCCAAATTTTGAACGAAATATAATTTGGGGAAATCTATTTGTCTGATAGTCCGAATATAAGTTAATAAGATAAATAAAAAACAGACAATTATTATGGATGAATTATAGCGCAGGGATTTAGGATATAAATTGTATATACTAATTAAATTTGGAAACAAATCCGTCAAAAGATGAATCATTTTTTCACTTTTGCTTTCACAAGCATATAAACTCGATAACGCAAAACCGCAATAACTTAAATATATGAAATGCGATATGCGATTTCGTGGCCTCAGTCTTTGTGTCGAATTTAGTTTGGAAAAAGCGCATCTAAAATATAAATTCCAGTTTCAGGTACAAGTGACTGCATGCCAGGAATTAATCGCCAAAAAATTCGCCAAGATTCACACGACATATTCAGTAAAAATACTAAATTCGTGCGATAAACAAAAAATTTTTATTAGAGATAAGTGAACAAGTTTTGGAAAGATCACGTCCGCCGGTTGGAGTTGTATCTGTGATTGATTTAAAACATAAAAAGCTAAAAAGACGGAAGTTTCAAATTGTAGGTGAAATCTGTCGGTGAGAATTCTGCGTATATGACCGCATACTGGGAATAAATGACTAAAATGACGATTAAAAAATGATTATTAAGATTAAAAAATCATAATCGATTCTCTTATACGCCAAACACTAAATGCACGAAATAACATTATTGCCTATAAAAGAAAATCTATCGTAAAGCTCTCCAGCTGGTTTTATTTTTAAAGCTTCAAGAAAAGTGAAGGTAAAAAATCTAGTACTCTAAGTCTTGCTTCCAATATCTAAAATTTCGAGGGTGGTTTTTTTTTCCATTCTTATAAGAAATTCCATAAAGGAAAAAAGAAAGACAGCTACGTGTCTGGATTTTTTTGGAGTCGGCTTTGGCAGTTCTTTCTTTGAATTCGAAATAATATAAAAATTTTAATTCCGTGAAAAATGTTTTCTATCATAATATATTTGTATAAGTAAAACCTTGACTGTTATATCATATTCTGATTATATGTATATAAGGAAAGTTGAATTTCTAATTTGAAACAAAATAATAAAGCTATCATTCTAGAAAGAATTATCTATTTTATTATTTATTTTTTATAATAATATTGACTGCCGCTCCAAATTTAAGATTACAAATTTATGGAATTATATCAAAATAACATAAAATGCGAGTTTCTTCCATTAAATTTTAAACACAAATACGCAAGCAAATCTTTAAATATTTTTAGAATGTATATTTAGTATGCTTTTGAGTTGAAGAGCAAGAAAGCCGCTGTCTATGAGTAAGCAACCTACTGCGTATCTGAACAGGGAATAAATGATAAAAATATATCGAATACTAATTTTTGAAAAATATATAAAATTAAAATAACAAATTACATGGAAATAAATTTTGTATCATTAAAAAGTTAATATTTCGAATTTTAATTCTTAAATACCGAATGCTGCCTTTAAATAACAGAACGAATTTCGTTTTCTAAAATATTATGAAAATAAAATTACAGCTCTAATGCTTGTAATTACCAATACAATCCTTACTGCTGTTAAATCAATTGATGACATGTACATGGAAATATGAGTGCAGTTGAAAAAACAATAAAGGACGATATTTTTAATCTTATAATTGCATGGTTTTTTTTTTTTTTGCTTGTATGATTGAAAATATCATATATTATTCTTCTACATTTAAATAAAAGTTATTTCTTCAAAAGTAAGATATTTAAATCTGTAATAATCACTGTTCATGTTTTTTTTTAATTTTTTCTTAGTATTGTTGTTTGAGTACAGGCTGTTTCTTCATATTTGAAACAAACTATAATATATAGGGCAGATTTATCGTTGTTTTCAAAAATATGATATTACAAAGTAGTTTTAAATCAGTTTTATAAAACCCCTGGCATTTAAAGGTCAAAGTGGTATAAAAATGTCATTCATGCAATTTTGTGCTTTAAAATTCAAATACTTTTAAATGGCACTTAATGTAGTTAAATTTTGAAATACACTTTTTCAGAGAGTCCTTACTACTTAAGAATTATTTACGTGACCAATGTGGTAACTCTAGTCAAGGGTCTTGCCTATAGATTATATTTAATAATTTTTGGATTGCGCTTAATAAAAGCAAATAATAAACTTTGAAAGAGAAGAAATATTATACATTTTAAAATACAAAGAAATCTCACTTAACAAGTTATAATTCGTACCCGAATCTTACCCATAATGCAATACACTTGTTAAGAAAACACTTTTTCTCCCCATAGGAATCATGAGAAACAAAGTAATAGATTCCATTCCAAAAAAAGAAATACTCAAACGAATTTAGAATAATGAAATTTTTTATTTATAATATCGGTTTTTTTTTCTTTTACATATACGAAATAAAGTATTGTAGCCATCAAAAAATTAAAACTCAAGATTTTGACACATCTTCAGGCCTTTAAATCTGCCTGAGTTCGAATAAAACATTTTTGGCATTGTCTGTCTGTCTGGCTTGTTTATTTCTCAAAAAAAAATTATTTTTAGGCTGAATGTACTTCTTCTTACTACTCTGTATTTATCCTTAACAATAAAAATCAGAAGATAGATAGATAAAACGTCAAAATGATGAACGGTCTTGCATATTGCATGAGATTAGACATCCTTGTGCAAAATGTTATCTACGGCTAACAAACACTATAGACGTCTATAAGACCAAAACCAAAATATGAAAAACATAGTCGATCTGAAACGATATAAAAGTGTATAATATTAACAGGTGGATTTTTGTACATCTATTGATGACATACATTTTTTGATTAATTCTTCATTATTTCAAAAACTGTACAATGTGCTGATTCTTAAAACCCTGACCCCCTGATTAAACCTTCATTATTTCAAGATATTTTAATTCAAGAAATGAATCAACGAAGCATTTTAAAATATGAAAATTCATTTCTGTGGCACCTTTTTTTCCCCTTGAGCAGAGAGCACCCCCTTGTGGCGTTTTACAGAAGACAAGCAGTTGAACGGCAGACCTGCATCCTGAGGTCGACTTTTTCTATGCGCAACCCTTGCGCTAACGCCGAATGCTTGCGGCTGGAAACCGTGGAATTCCTCCACCATACTGTTATTTTACCTAATTTTCTATGTGTGTGTACTAATAAGTGTTTGTAAATTTTGTAGTGTAGCTGTGTTTGTGGAAATTAAAAATAGTGTATTTAAAGCCGGGCAGTTCCTTAGAAAATCACAACACACCCACTATATATCTACTTTATATTATTACATTCTGTTATAACCGACATTGTTCGAAATAAAAATATTTCATGACTTTCATAATGACGTTTGATGACTTTTTAATTTTCATCAAAATTCCAAGTAGTTATAAGGAAAAAAAGATAACAGATGTTACATTGGATGTATATAAAATCGGCATCTTATAACTATTTGACGTAAATTCATTAAATAGTAAAATTACAATTAGCATTAAACTAAACGAAATGGCAATGTGCAAGTAAGCCAAGACATTTTTTTTAAAAAAAATATGCAATATTCATGAAGTAAAAGATTATTTTTTATATAATACAAAAAATACTCTTATCGTCTGCTATTTTTTATTTATTTCGAATAAGAACAACAATAGGGCCAAATTTATTTTTAAAATCCACTAAAAGGTAACCTTTTTCTATAAATTAATTATACGTAATTTTTTTAAATTTTATATAAGCATTGCATGTATAAATAAAGAAACTGATTTCAAATATTTATAATAATTTTCTTTAGCAGTTAAGACAACATTAAAAACAACAGACTCTCTCATAAAGATGTTGTCTCAGTGAACACCTTGGATGGTACTGGTGCATAAATTGAGCACACTGAGTACTTGGACGGTACTGGCACCACACTGAGTTACGAAATATTCGGTGCGAATTAATATAAACTTCGGCGCGAATTTAGCATTTTTAATGAATCTATTGTGTGCACTGGCGATTAATTCCTGGCATGGGGTCCAACGTACAACAAGATCGAATTTCAGTTTCAGACGCGCTCTTTTAAAACAAAAATTTGAGATGAAACTGCACTTAAATTTACAAAATCACGTATAAATTTGAATGGCTTGTATGAATCGGCGAACAATATAAAATGTATATCTTTGGCATGAATGTAGAATTTTCACTGAATATGCCGTGTCAATCTTGGCGCTTAAACTTTGACATGCTATCACTAGTACCCGAAACTGTAATTTGTGTTTAGATTCGCTTTTTCCAATGGATTAAAATTAAATTCGCCGTAGAGTAAAGATTGTGGAAACAAAATCGCATATCAGATTTCATATATTTCAGCCATTGCGTTTTTGAATGATCGCGTTTACATGTTTCTGAAAGTATAGACCGACGGACGGTCGATACTTTCGGATTTGTTATCGGATTGGACTGGAAATTTGAAATGTGTCTACATTTTAGACGTTAAATCTGTAAGCCGAATTTTAACTTTCTAGCTGTCTTCATTTTGAAGTTATTATGTGAACTTATATTCGAACAGCCGGACAGACAGACTTCCTCTGAACGGAGTTTGCACAAAATTTCATAGAAATTTAGACATTTGGTATAAAGTCCATATATCAAATTTCAACTGTCTAACTCAACGCTTTTTTAAGTTACCTTTGCCACAGGTAGACAGACAGACATTTTCCATAAATATGTCTTCAGAACGCAGGGAAGTTTAAAATGTGGAGACTCGTCAAAATCTCAAGTTCGAACTTTCAGACGATAACTATACTTTCTTTATGCTACGTATATGACAGAATAAAAAAAATATACGGAAAAATAATTTTTAACGAATGAAAAATTAACTATTTACTTAATTATTACAAAACATTTAGTAAAACAATTTCCCTATTTTTCCTAGTAATTGTAAGCGAAATTTTAAAAATATGTAGATTCAATTATGACACTTGTAAATACCTTACTAAATCCCTTTCTTTAAAAAAAAATATGAATAAAACAAACAAAGTATCAAAAAATATCCCTTTCCTTCAAAGCACATATCGTTTTAGATTTTTTCTGTTATTTTTTCCTCTTCAAAGAACCAATTAAAATAAATTTTCCGAAGAAACTTCACAAGGCGGAAAGCAAAACTATTTTAATTGCTCGTCCCAGGAGAAAATGTCAGCTAATGAATGCCTCAAACTGTTTGAAATGAATTAAACCTTGGTTTTCTTTTATGCCTTTCTTCACAGGCGAAAAAGAAATTCGCTTTGGAAAAGCAGTCGTGCGCGATCTAATTTGAAAAGCACGCGCGTGTTGTTTTAGATAATAAAATGGCAGGAGAGAATAACGAAGTGTTAAATTGCCTGTTTATCTTCTGTTGTGTATTCATTCGTGTGCAAAACTCATTTTCTGGTTTTTGTTCATAAACAGTTTTTCCAAAGGGTCTTTTAATGTTTTTGAAATGTGCTTTAAGCAAATTTCGTTTCTATAATCAAGCGGTTTCGTTTGAAGAATAATAATGAAAAAGTATTTTTTGCATTATTATTCGAAAAATGATAAAGAAAATCGAATAATAAAAACAATTTCGAATTAAAGATCGAATAATAAAATAAATCTACACCCACTTCCCCGATAAGATCAAAATAATAATATATTATTATTAAATGAAAATTTTTCTCGCTAATTGTCTAAATAATTTTGTAAAACGTAAATCCCTATTTTAATTGCAATGTTTCAATTTATTTATTTTTCACACAGTTTTATTTTAATCATAATTTAACTTTTCAATCAAAACTGATAATTAAATATTTTCTATTTGGTGGCAGTGGATGTATTCCAATCGAATTGTGCGTATCTTTACACGTATACAGTAATTTCAGTGGTTTCATTTGTTGAATTGGTTATTCAGAACAGGAATTTATGTCACCGCTTGGACATGTTTAGAACCTAATTTAAATAAAAAGCCATCAATCTGAGAGAAAAGATTTACACTGAAAAATTATAAGCATTAACATGAAAAGTTTGGGGTCTGGTCTCCCCAAACTTTTCTCTCGTGTTTTCTAATAAAAGTGAATTTATGTTTTAGACGTGTCTCTTCTAATCTGACAGAAACAAAAAATTTGACACAGAATTACAATTGCAATCACAAAATCAAACAAAAAAAATTTGATAAATTTAAGTCATTGCATTTTTGAGTTATCGCGTTTTCATGTTTCTGAAAATACAGACCGACAGACGTTCATTTTCTTGTTGGATTTGGCCAAAAATTTGATAGGTGTCTACATTGACTATGTTAAATCTGGGTACCAAATTTCATCCATTTAGCTCTCTTCGTTTTCTAGTTATTTAATTAACTTACATTCGAATAGGCGGATAGACAGGTTTCTTATAAACTGATTGTGCTAAAATTTGAAAGAAATTCACAAATGCGGTGTAAAGACTATCTGCCACATTTCTTCCGTCTAGCTAAAAGAGATTTTTAGTTATCTCTGTCACAGATGGAACAGATAGACAGACAGCCGAACAATTTCCAAAAACGTGCTTTTCGAACTCGGGTAGGTCTGTAACGTGAAGGTTCGTCAAAATCTCGAGTTCG
>JAPMOR010079467.1:0-13524 GCA_026543865.1 Argiope aurantia | reverse complement strand
CATAATGGGAGGAACATCCCCCGAAAACGCGTTCTTTTGATAAACTCTTCATTCCCGTTTGTATTTTGTACATCAAATAACCTAAACAAGAGTGCTTTTCCCTGACGTGGGGTCATGTTTTCTTACTAGATGCTTTCTCTTCTTTTATCTTTATCTCCTTGATTTTTTTTATATCAGCAGTGGTTTTTATTTTGCCCTTGGCGGCATATTTACATAATTGACTTTTTTCTCCTCTGCACAGCTCGTCGCAGGAGAGTATTTTTCTGGATTTTTCTTCTTTTATTTTTCTTCTTCTTCTTCTCCTTTACATCGGATTTTTTATTACGCATTTATACACATCTTCCTTGACATAGATACACTCTCTCCTCCCCTCTTCCTCTCTGTATCGCTGTTTAGAGAAATTGGAGCGGGGAATATTTGCATTGCGAACCCCTCTTATATTAATTGTGAATCATGTATTCAATCGATTTGTTATTCTGCTCAATCACCATCGTAGTTTTTTACTTTTCATTCTTAGATATCGATTTCTGAGAGAAAAATGGGTTCTACATTATCGTAATCGTTTTCAGAGAGCGCGCGACTCCAATTAATTTATTTTCATTTTGTGGATTACTTGCATTTTTATGGTGTGTGTTTTATTAATATGCGAATCATTCGCTGAATGATTAAAAGCTTTCTAAGGTTTATTCATTCATGTCGCTTTTTTTTAGCATAATTTGAGCTTCATTGATCTGCGTGAATTATAAAAAGTTTGAACGTCTTTAGTTCGATATGACCGTTTCAATCATTTTCCGAATATGTAATAAATTCATTTTTTTTCTCTTTTATATGATTTAAAGGATAATATTTTTTGAAATTTTTTAAATAATTTTCTCATGAATATATTAATTTTTTTTCAATTTTATAACATGATGAAGTGTTTAATCAAATATGTTACGAAAAATATGCTAAATTTGATCTAATTATCTTTGCCATATTTCATATTTGCATTAAATCAAGCTTTTGGCCTAAAAGGATTTCGATCTAATTATGTTCTAGAAACAGGAGATTAAAAATTTAATATATAAAATTTATATTGATAAATGTATAATAATTCTAATTTTTTTCTTTATTCTTTATTAATAAAAATGTAAAAAAAGAGATATAGTTTAATATGTTAATGCGCGATAGTAAAATTGAATTTTAAAATTTTATCAAAGAATAGATTTTAAAATGTTGTCGGGGAAACCGTATATGACTTGTTCCATTTTGTTTTCTTATGCGATTCGCAACTAATAATTTAAGTAGCCTACGATAAATCAAGACATACATAAAAATTTTACCGTCCTTGATATTTTAACCATAAATTTTATTTTAATCTTTAACACGTTATTTCAAAAGTTTCAAAAATATTCAGATGGCATTTAAAGATTCTAGGAAGCTTTTAATTTAATAAGAAGCATTGTTTGCTAATTCTTAAACATTTTTAATAAGACCAAAATCGAATGGATGAAATAATTAAATCTTTATGAAATAATCTAAATTATTTATTCAAATGTCCAAATCTATACTATTCTAAACCAAACTATTAAAATGTACAAATAGTAATACATTTTCAATTTATATTTTTCTTTTTTTCTGAGGATCTTTATTCCTTTCTATTATATTTGAAATGATTACAATAGTTTACAAAAATTCTGACTCTCTAATTCTTTATGCTAGTATGTCAGATTTGTTTTGCCATTCTGAATGTTGCAATATTTTTCATCATCTTATTCCATAATGTTTTCCTACTTTCTTATTTCCTTTCTAATATATATATCTTAAATGATTACATTAGTTTATAATAAAAATGATATCTCTCATTCTCTGCTCCCTTAAGTGAATTTATTTCGCCATTCTGAATGATGTTTTGTTGGTTATTATAACAACCATTAATTATATATAATCTTTTATATTAATTATATAAAAGATTAATTTTAAGGAATTAAAACAAATCATTATTTATATTTTTTATCTACTTAGACATTAACAAAGCCCTTATCCTACCATATTTTATTATAGTTTTAAATGCAAAAGACTGATAAAAATAAAATCGGAGAGAGTAGTCTTCTTGAAACTTTCTCGCATACTCTCTATAAGAGATATCCCTCTCTCCGCCTCCACAACCTCCCCCTTATAAATTGTAGAAGATAACCGAGATCAAAAATTCCACTAGTGCTCAGATTTTTATTTTCAGAATTGAAATTGATAATTGCGAGCTCAGTAGTATAGTAAAGAAAAGCGATGCTTATATATTTTAATCGTATGCCATTAGCGAATAATTATTATGAAGGTGTTTGTGTCAACATTGGAGATTTCTTTTGATATTTAATTGCTGATATATGGTTAAGGCAAAAGTGCATAAAAACTAAATATTATTTTGTGCATCTTTTTCCTGATAGATTAAAGACTATATTTGACACAGAAATATAACTGTGGCAACAATATCACATATTAATTTTCGTTTATTTAAAGTACAATCCCTTCATGTATTTAGTTACAAATTTAATTCAGATCTACCTTTAAATCCTCAATCTATGTATCAAAATGCTGCAATTTAGCTCATTTTGTTTTGTAGTGATGATTCGTGTTCAGACAACCGGACAGACAGACTTCTTCAGAATGAATTTAGTTAAAATTTTGAAAACCATCCGTAAATCTGATGCAAATAGCTTATATAGAATTTAATCCATCTTAATCAAGGCATTTTTTAGTTATATTTACAGTTTAGTTTAGTTATATTAGCGTCCCGTTTGAAGCAACACTTGGGCTATTTTGGGACGGACCTCGTAAATTTTGAACCGCGGTCAGATGACGAGGACGACACCTGAGCTGGCACCCCCCTCTCCACACCACACCACACCAGCTGGAGGACGTTTGGTCAGGACGGATTTAACGTGCAACTGACCCCCTTACACGACGGTTCTGCGGTGGAATCGGGTCTCGAACCTGAAACCCTCTGGTTACGAAGCCGAGACCTTACCACCAGGCCACCGCGGCCCAGTTATATTTACAGACAGACATAATTTGAGAAATGTCTGTTTCATACTTGGGAAGTTCTGAAACAGCAAGATTAATTAGAATCTCAGGTTTAAAATTTTTGAAGATTATAGTATTGTTTTTTTTCAGCATCCTAAGACATCCACTTTCTGACAATTATATCTCGCTGAGAGGTCAGATACGAAAGCATGAGCACATCTCCGCAATTCCTTCATTTTGCATCATTAGATACAATTTCGTTCATTTTTTTTTCCATACGAGTGTGAGTGCCATTTCTTACCATACTATTTTAACTCAAAATTATGTATGGTAAATTCAAATAGCAAAACAGATTTCAGTAGTTGCGCAAAAAATATTTATATAATATCATTCAATGTGCCCGAGATTATATAATATCGTATGTGCCCGAGAGCGGAGGCTGTTGTTAATATCAAAGGGCTATCAAAAAAATTCAATAACAAAAAAGTATTTAATATAAAAAGTTATTATTATTTTGTTAAGAAAATTGACAAATTTTAAGATTAGAAATATTTCATTTATTCATCATAATTTAATGTTTGGGCCCCTTAAATAAAAAATTCTCCAAAGAATTTTATTCTTAATTAGTACGTTTACTACAAGTTATACTCAATTTTTAGCCTCTTAAGTCTGCATATAAACCATGTCCACTTTATTGTTAAATGTAACGAACTCCTCTTTTTATATTTACTTCTCCCCAATTTTGATTAAATAAATGTCTTCTGTCGCATACGCAAAACCGCGGAGTGTTTTCGAATCCATGAATGGACAGTATTTTTTCTTTGCATACTTCGATTCCGAGAGAGTCAAAACTGACAAATTAGTTTGAAAATTCGTTTTCATGTACATCGATTTATAATAATTTCACGTGCTTGAAAATCAGCATTATAAAGGCAGCATATTGGGTCAAACAATCATCTTTGTATACTTTCCCATACATATAATAAAAGCCCTTCCGTAACAATTCAGACTAACATTACGTATTTTTCTGCATTCGATATCAAAAGTATCAAACAATTAAGTAATCAGATGTAGATGATCTTCTGCAGATCTAGCCAGGTTTTTGGTCTTTTCTGTGGATAACAGAAGAATAAAACTTTAAAATTAATTATCTTTGAAATTATAAATCAAAATTGGAAAGTTCTATCATTTTTCTTAAAAGAAGATAAAACATACTGTCAGTTTAGTTACCAATTCTTGCATTCCTTCATTGACACGTGATGTTAACATGTGATGTCTATATAAGGTAATACTTTCAATAATTAACAAGCATGAATGTCCTCATCCGAAATTTTTCTCACACACCTACCACTTTCTATCATACCTCCTCTCCCTATGCTTAAAATTGTAGACAATGGAGTAACGAATAATTTACATGGCATTTGTGAAAGATAGTTACGTAATATAGATCTTTGTCGTGAATCTAGCATTTTTACTGAATCTACGATAAGATGTATTTTTGACACAATTGTGCCGATCGATTGATATTTAAATCTGGCCTAATTGAAACAGGTAGAAAGAACTTGTGGCCATGAACATCGTTCAAGCTAATTAATGAAAGAAAAAAAAAAGATGTTTTTGCGAAATTTGATTTAAAATGAATTAGTTCATTTTGTTCTAAAATATGTTTATTTATTTATTTTGTTTATGTGTCTAGTTATAAACAACTTCTTTCATTTTTACTTTATTATTCAGAAAATATAAAGAAAGTATTGCAATGCTAAAAAGAAATACGACCAAATTGACGAATCTAAGTTTTTAGACCGAGAAACACATTTTTAGAAAATGTTTGTCTTTATGTCGCAAAAATGATTCATAGCATCTTTCTTCTAGACATATGAAATTTGGCATTCGATCTGTTCACCAAATTTTTTGATGTTTATCAAATTTTGAACAAAATCCATTCAAATGAAGTCTGTCTGTCCGGCTGTTCGAATATAAGTTAACACGATAGTTACAAGATGAAGTGAGCTAGAAGGGTAAAAATCGGAATACAGTTTTAACATGCATATGTCGTCACTAATCGGATTTGGAACCAAATCCTCGATGTGTTGATTTGCTTTGGATTTTTATACTCTGAAGCACATAAATGCGATAACTTTAAAGCACAATGGCATAAATATATGGAATTTGTATGTGATTTTGCGATTGCAATTCAAATTCTGTATCGAATTTTGATTTCAGTCAGTTTGGAAAAATGATTCCAAAGCAAGGATTCGATTTTCATATATTATTAACCGCCAATCAATGATTTATCGCCAAAACACTCGCCAAGCAATAGAAATGCCAAATTAACGCCAACGGTTAATATTTAGTAACTATTTCACGCGAATTCCATATAATGCGTTCTTTAACCCTATCAAACGTTTACAATTTTTTGCCGGATGTAGAATAATGACATTTTTATTAGAGAATATACGAGCAAGTTTTTCAATGCCCGCTGCCATTGGTTTCTAATTTTACTAGTTTTAATTAATTAACAAAACTATGTGATGGGGAAAGTTGAAACATATTACAGTTTGCATCATAGAATTTGATTTGTATTTGATTCATGGTCTTCTACTTTTTATGTTAATATACAAGCTAAAAGAACAGATCTCTTCTAAAAGAATTTGTTTGGAAATCATCTAATAAAGGCTATCTTAATAAAAACTCTCTTTCCAACTGATTCACTTTAAAAAAATAAATGGGGAAAAAGAACATAGCGGCATAATTAAAAAGAAATCAATACAAAAAAGATAAGAATAAAAGAAAGATTTAAGGAAAAAATTCCAAAAGAGAAATCAAAAGAATAAAGGCTCTAGCTTGCGGTAATATGGATAGCAATTCTGTCTGTATATTATAACATAGTATACTAAAATTCCGCTTTGAAATAACGTTAATGTTATTTTGCGACTCTCCGGTCCCGTAGATATGATTAAATGTAGACCACATCCGCTCTCATGAAAAAAAATGAGTTCAATTCAAAAATTATAAAGTTTGGATACAAAATGTAAGCTGTTGAAAGCAGGTTGTTATTGCTTTCCTGAACTGCAATTCCAATGCAAACCGACTTTTGTGCTGTTTGGTTAAATAACTTTTCCATGTTTTACTATAAATCATTTGATAACAATTATTATCGATGGGCTTGGTAATAATAATTACAAAAACGTTTTGCACATTTTAATCAATAAAATAACATTGATGGGAAACTAATTTTAAATATTTATACTTTTATGTTACAACTTCTCCAACGCCCGGGTAAGCTGTAAAAACTGAAAAAGTTTGTAAAAATATTTTGGTGATAAAATCAACAGAATTGATGAATATTACTTCGATGAGTATTTTGAATGAACAATAAAGCTATAAAAATTAGTTACAATCAACGAATACAATAAAAAAATGCAAGCATGTTTCCAAAAATTGCTACATTTAGCACTGTTCTCCGTTATTGATTCATTATATTTAATGATTAATAGGTAACGGATAAAGAATAACTCGTAGCTGAGTGCCTGTTGGGTATATTCTGGTCGTAATCTCTCCTCGAATCAATTTGAGAAATTCAATGTTCAGAAAATACTTGTGAATGCCGATTTGGATGTCTTCCTTGTCATCTGATCACATCTTTACGCTGTTAATAGAAGAATAGTCCTTTTGTGACTTTTAAACAGGACGTTAATGTGATTAAACTAAGCTAAATCTTCTGCTAACAATTTCTATCAATCTTTTTTTTAAAAAATAGTTTAAAGTTATGCTATTTTCCAGAGGTTTTTCTTCCATATTCTGATGATGGCGTTACATCGGTAAAAATCTCATAATTAAAATAAAAAATAGAATTTAAGTAGCTATCAAAGGGCTAGATATTCAAAAAAAATTTAAATGTTTGTGTACTAGATGCAAAAGAAGCTAAAATCAGCCAAAGAAAAAAAAAACGGAATACAAAAAGGTGTTTCTTCCATATGTACATCTAAATGAATATGGATTTCATTTCTTACCTATGAAATTTTTTTTAATTTTCTATTTCATTCGCAATGTTATACCTGTCACCCCATCCCACATCAGCTACTATTTCTACTCCCCAAAATCACTATGTATTAATAACTATTAGCTGTATTTAACACATTTCTAAGCACTTAATTTTTGCACGTTTTTAATAATTTTTAACGAAATATTTTCATTCGATATGAATGACAGCATTGTATAATAAAAAATATTTTCTGTAAATGGAGAAAAGTTTTTGATTAATAAAAATTAACACATTTAATTAAATGCCATGAAATCTTCATTGGGAAGTTCTTAATGTTTCATATTATTTGTGAAGAAATCTGAAGAAAATCTACTTAATAGTTTATATTTGTCTACAATAATAGATATTTATTTATATGCGTCATATTATTTGTGAAAAAATCTGAAGTTCTACTTAGTAGTTCAGATTTTTATAGCATAATAGTTATTATTTTTTTAATTCTTCAAATTATTTATCAGCAAAATCTGAAAGAAATGTATTTAGTAGTTCAGATTTCCCTAATATAATTGTTATTTTTATTTCTTCACAATAATTATAAACAAAATCTGAAAGAAATCTATTTAGTAGTTTAGATTTCTCTACCATAGCAAGTATTTATTTATAAGCTTCATTCAATTTGTTAGCAAAATCTAGAAGAAATCTACTTAGTAATATAGATTTCTCTACCATAATAGTTATTTATTTATATGCTTCATATTATTTGTGAGCAGAATCTGAAGGAGATCTACTTAGTAGTTTAGATTTTGCCAACATAATAATTAGTTATTTATATGCTTCCTGTTATTTGTGAACAAAATCTAAAAGAAATCTATTTAGTAACTTAGATTTCTCTAATATAATAGTTATTTGTTTATATGCTTCACATTATTTGTGAGCAAAATCTGAAAGATATCTATTTAGTATTTTATATTTCTCTACCATAATACCTATTTATTTATATAGTTTATATTATCTGTGAGTAAACTCTGAATGAAATCTTCTTAGTTTTGGTTTCTCTATCGTAATAGTTATTTATTTACGATTTCCCCGTTTTATAAATATAGATGTATTGAACCTTTTTTATCGCCGGATTCTTTTCACATCTCGTACCACTTGCTACTTTCGTTCCCTTAACACCAAGAATTATTAGCTGTCCCTAACATATTTCCAATCTGGCGTGTGGGGGGGAGGGGGGAGGATCAATACCTCCTTAGGTAACCTGGAAGCTTTCTCACGAAACTAGACATGACATGATCCAACCTGTTGCGGCAGGCGAAGATGTTTGGCTTCTTGATCGAGTCAGCCCTCGTGAAGACACATCTCGGACACGAAGCACCTCTGAAAGAAAAGTTATTTGGTTAGGGATCGCCAGAGAGAGGAAATGTGACAAAAGGAAAGAAACCACAGAAGTGCACTCGACAACCCCAACAAGGTGTGAAAGGAGTTGATAAAAAAAAGGGGGTGCCCTTCTGTTATTGTGGGTCTTTGGAACTTGTTTTCAAGGACGAAAATGTTGTTTAGAAGTATTTTTTTCACTCTGCTCTGTTTTTTTTTTTTTTTTTTTTTTTTTTTGTTCTTTTAGAAAATAAAAAAGAATATAATTTAGGGGCTTCTAAGAATGTTTTGATTCCGAGTAGTTAGATGTTTAGATATATTTATCGTTCAAAAAAAGTATTTGAGGGATTTCTTAGTTTGTCTGATGTACTTATTTTCCAAAGCTTTTTTTAGCTGATCTTTTAGTTTTAAAAGAGCCTTTTTTAGCTTTAAGAACATTTTTTTGTGTTTTCGCTTTTAAATTACGGAAGTGAAACGCAAACATTTTTGGCTTAGAAATTATGCGAAATATAAATAATGATATATATAGAAATTAAGAGAATAGGAATTGATATTGTCGAAACAATCCATATTATGATATACAGAGCTGATGAAAGTTCTTGTAAGAATTATTAATTTTCTTTTGTTTTTTGATAGATAGTTTTGATTTTTTGCAATGGTACCCTCGCGAAAATGTGATACATATAAAACAAACAATTTGATAAACATGAAGTATTTCCAACCTTCCATTTAATTCACATGTATAAATGTTCAATCAGCATTCATTGGGCTGGTGAGTTTGCTGCAAACTCAAATAGCAATATTAATAATATTTCTAAATTACCAACAATAATGTAATAGTAATATTAATATTAATTCTAGCAATATTAATGTAAATTCTGTTTTTATAAGCCTTTGAATGTAAAATTTAATTCTAATAATTAAACTATATCATGAGTGTAACTGGTTTATAAAACATATTCATTTTTGAACCCGTTAAAATAAAACTAACACGTTAAAATAACTAAAAAAACTAAACCCATTAAAATAAAACTTATCAAAATACTACTTTTAATGGATACTGTGATATAGCTGGGCTACTTTTGGTACAAAGTAACACGTAAATATTTAATAGGAATTAGGATAATTATGTGGTTTCAGACATCAAAATTATCTTGAAATTTTATATTTGGCACAAATGATCCCTTTAAATAAGATAACATCGCTATAATGCGCAGTTTAAAATGGAATTAATAGAACGAAATCTGGGAATTAGATGTTCATTTTTATTACAATATTTAAACTTTAAGTATTAGTATATTATATAACGTATTATCGCTGAGAACGCTTCGCATTTTAAAAAATGGCTATTTTTTTACTGATTAAACGTTTTTCCTTCATGCCCAATTTAACCGAATCAAGATGTTTTTTAAACTTATAAATTAAAATAAAAGTCTTTCAAAGACAATATAATATATGAAAAAATACGTGTGGTCCATGGACTTCTTAAATGATCTACAAACAATTAAATCAAAACGGCAGCACATTTCAAAATCAAAAGGTAAACAAAAGATGATATCAATCAAATTAATATAATAGAGAAAACAGAATAGTTGCTCATTGCTGTTTTTTAAGTCAACCATTTGCTATTAATTATTAATAGATTATAGTTGAAAAAGTGACGTTGTAACTTAGGAAATGACAATGGCTGTCATAATTAGGTATTACTTTTGATATCTCCAGAAAAAGAATTTTATTTTAGAAGAACAGATTGCAAATGAAATTTTACAAAACTCGAAAAAAAAAAAAAAACTGTGCAAGAATCTTGATGTAAAAAAAAAGACTGACAAATATTTTTTTAATTAAAAATATTTGCGTGACTGAAGCATCCGGTTTCTCGGAATCAATGGAAATTATATAATTAAAAATAAATAAATTGAAATTTGGCATTTTTCTCTTAAAAGTTGTTCAAATTCAAAACATTATGCTGCATAAGAAATATTTCCTTTTCTTGTTCTTCTTACTCAAAAGTCCAAAGAATAAATGCACCACCTGTTGGGAAAATATTGCATTTGAATAATGAAATATTTTACAATTTAAATGTTTCTTCAGTGGAGAAAAACGAATTTTTGTTGTATTTATATGCAAAATAAGTAAAAATAATAATATTCAGATTAAACGAATGAAAGTGATGAAACAAACTGTTATTTAAAAAAATATTTTCAAAGATTTGATGAAATTTTCATAATTTAAAAAAAAACATTTTTTTTTTAAACTAAAAGTGTGAGAACATTTCTTTTTACACCCTTATGAGCAACCTGCTGGGCCTATTAGAGAAACAATCCTTCCATTCTTCTGTTTCATAACTCTCTGTACAATTGTTTATTCAGGAATAATACTTCAGTTGCAAGAAAAGCAAAGCCACGGGGCAATAAGGCTTTTAGAGTGCGATAGAAAGCTCACATGATTTAGAAACAAAGCTCATATATCTACTTTTTATATTTCTAATAATATTTGTTTCATTACAGTCAAAATTATTATATACTGAATTCTATAAGTCATAACGTTGCGTGAATTTGAATTTATCGGTTTTATGAAAATTTCTTTTCTTTGTTCTTACTGTTTATCTGTTTCTTATTACTGTAATTTGGTATTTCTTTTCGAAATAATTATCGTGGGTGTGTGTGCGTGTGTATAATTATGTAAAGTTAATTTTGAAGATGCGTAGGCGGAAAGAAGAAACTTTTGAAATTATAAATTATAACTTCGTTTAATTTCATTCGCGGAATATTATGTACAAGGAAGAAGCGATGATCAAATGACATGTTTTTACATCGCAATACAAGAAATTTTCACTTCAATGATTTTACTATGAGATTCTGATATGGATTTTTTTGCCATGCGCAAGGAATCTTAGGCATCTTTTCAAAAAGATATGCAGGTGTTAAGGTTTTTTTTATACCTTTATTCCTGGAATGGGAACGGCGGAAGCAGCAAATTTGCTAATCGTGTGTTAGAAATAATTAAACAAAAAAGTGAGAATTGGATCAGGAAATAAGAAAACAATTTCGAATGAAGTTAACATGTACCGATTTAAGATAAAAATTAGAAAATTAATTAGGATTAAAATTAAGAGATATCCTTACACACACGCACATATGCACGTGATTACATCTTTACTACTCGCGTCTATTTAGTTTATTTTCGGAAATTATCCAATTTAAAAACCTGTTATTGGAAAATGGATATAATGTATAAAAAAATATTCGAAAAATTCTTCTTTTTCAAGTTGATAAATTTAATGCTTTTACTGGCTTTTATTTCTCTGATTTATAAGATCGATAGCTCAATACATGAGTGAAGACTAAATTCATAATAATAACCATTCCTTTCTTTATGATTATTCTACATGCAGTTTCATTTCAATTTTCATTTTTTTGTTCATCAAGACAGTTTTTAAAAAAAATAGATTTCGAAATCTAATAAACTAAGCTGCATTCGTTTAAATTTTATCTACAATCATGTCTTTTTTTTATATATTGGCTCGAACATGAAGCAGAAAGCACTTAAGTCTAATAAGTAATATTTATGTATTTTTAATTCGTATTCATGGGCATATTTTGACATGGGCACATTTTCATTTTAGTAAAGAAATTTCACAGAATTTTTTGGGCTTGCGTTTGCAAAACAGAAAAATGTTTCAATAAAGATTGATTCTGTCTAAAATTTAAGTTATTTTCAAATACAGTGGGTTAATTTTTATGATATTTTATTGAATCTTGAAAACTGCGGAATCTTATCATTTAATGATTAAAAAAATAATACCAGTTTAATGGAATCTTTGTCAAATGTGGAGTAAACAGGAAAAAAATCAAAAGCATCAATATTTTTCAAATATATTATTTATCTTTCTACGCTTGAACAAAATGAAAATAATATTACTTTATTCGTGTTCATTTAGGTAAAATATAAGGTAATAATGCATTATATAAATAGTTGTCAATTTTCATCATTAATAACCCAAATTATTATCAATAATGATTGATTAATTAAGCACACACATACACACACACATGCATACAATACACAGACATACACACACATACACATAGATAGATAGATATAGGTTAATGGGATATTATTAAATCGGTTATTATTAAAAACTATTAAAAATGAAAAGTATGTTTAACTAAATGTTAAAAGTGATTAGTCGATTTATCATTTTAACCGATTATTATTAATTGTCACAAGTTTTCCTTAAAACTAACTGTAATTATTGTAAATACTAACGTGTTCACTGCATTGACCGTAAGATATACATTATTCAAGTCGTAAATACTTTGATACCTCTTTCTTTTCTTTCTTTCTTTTTTTTGTGACAAATGGAATTTTGTGATAAATATTAATTCTGTTGCTTTCGCATATTATTAATGACATAATGTAGTCAAATTTATAAAAAAAATATGTATCTACGCAAAGCAACATGCCTAAAACAAAAAGAAAGATGACAACATATTGTCCTTAGGAAAGACAATTCTTAAACTGTCTAGAACGTTTTCAGAGTTGATTCATTCTACGTTTTTGTGTACACAAAAGAAAATAAAAAATAATTAGGTCCTGATGCAATCAAAAAATTCCGTATATTTTACAATCTTTAAATATCTATGCATTCGTGTTTTGAAATCAACTTATTACACAAGGCTGTTATCTCATCATTTTTCCATATCTAAAGTAATTTTCATAATATAGTATTTTAGTGAATACTTGCAAAAATTTCTGAGATAGTTTCAAAGTAAACCGCAAAAAATCTTACGATAATTTCTTAAAATCTTTATTTTGAAGAAATAAGAAAATTAGAAGATTAAATAGAAATGTATGAAATATATATGTTTTTACATGACGAATTGGACCTGCCTTAAAAACTCGATTTAATATCTTCCAAAATTATGATGAAAGACTATTCTTTCATGACTATTCGAAATATTAGACTTCTAGAAAAGAGTAACTAAACTTTCATAAACGGTTACTTTTACTAGCGCAGCGATTATGAAGTTATTTGTAAAATCGATATTCATCATCATCTCTGACTGTTTGCTTAATTATTGAAGATTCATTATCAAAGCTAAAAATGGATAGCTGTACAAATAATAATAAATTGCATTCCATTCATAGCTATCTGAACATAT
>JAPMOR010079458.1:0-42432 GCA_026543865.1 Argiope aurantia | reverse complement strand
ATTACTACTAGATATGTCTTCATATACTATTTCATCTAGATATGTCTTCATATTTTAGAATTTAACAAAAGAAAGTGATAAATTGATTCCTTCACAGTTACATTGCAACTCTGCTATTGGCTTCTGGGGCTTTGCAATGGAATATTGGTCTTTAATACATCGATAGCCTACTTTGTTATTCTAAACTTTAAGTAAATATTGTAACTCGAAAAAAGTAAATATTTAAATTAAAAAGGGTTTCACAAAACTGATATGGAACGATATTTATTTATTTACATTGGTTTGCTAATTGTAAGACTCTGAATACTGGTATAAGTTACAGAAAATAATAAATTATGAATCTTTCACTTTTAATAAAGAAAAAAAATAGTATTTACGACAAATACAGCTTTGGTAACAACAAAAATACTGTTTAAGATAATTCATATATATAATTTTTTAAAAGAAAGATTATTTTAACACTAGCGTTCTCAATAATTTTGAGTTTAACCTAAAAATTGATAAAAGCTGAAATAGATGATAGGAGTAATTGATGTCCTTTGCAAATCGCAATTCAAAATTCATGTTCTTAGCAATGAGCTTATTTTAAATCTTTAAAATTCTGTTTATCAAATTGAAGCGTTCATTTTGAGATATACTTTATAAAAATGCAAATAATAAATATATTATCTTTTTTTTCACTAAATAAAAATATACATCAAGTTATAGCATTTGTATCTAGATTTGAAAAATCTCTCAATGAAATTTTTTTAAAATATAAAAGTCTCATAGTGAAAGCACGATATTTTGTACAATAAGCGGTTTTCCCACTGCTTTGTGAAAAGAATTACTGAATAGGCCAAGAATATATATATATATATATATATATATATATATATATATATATATATATATATATATATATTTATAACTTTCTTTTCACCAAAGACTTCATTTGATTGCCTGATCTCGTTAATGGGTGAGAAATTTCGCGAAAACAATATCTTCGCCTAATCGGAAGGAAAGAGGAATAAATGGTACTGACATGGAATCAAGATAATGTTGTTTTCTTTCTGCTCAGCTGTTTGTTTTCTTTCTTTCAGAAGTTTCTCTTTCTAGTCAGCTGTTATCTAAGGATAGGTTGAGCTTTTTTATGAATTCAGTAAGCAAAATTCGCATATATATATATAAACATAATATTTTAAACAGAATCGTTGCCGAAGACAAAGAAAACACTTTCGAATTTTAAACTTCACTTTTATTCCATCCTTCGAATTTTAAACATCATTTTATTCCATACTTCCTTCTTAATATCTATTTAAATTCGAATAAAAGGATGTTTCCAATTTAAACATCCTTTTATTCCATCTTCTGCTTATACATAAATGCATAATTTATTTATAAGCAGAAGCGACGAGTCCATCAACACATAAAGACATAAGAGCGAAAAGAGATAAAGCTAATGAAATATTTATTCCAGTAATTATATACTGTGAGATTTTGATAGGGATTTCTTTACTCGTGTTGATTCGAGTAGGGGAAGTTAACCATCTAACTCTCCGACCCGCCTCGAAGACGCACGGATTTAAACCATAAAACTGAATGACCGGACCGCCGTAACAGCAATTGGCGGGAACTGTGATTGAGTCCTAAGTGCCGTCACCGGCCACGGTACAACCCTTCCCGAAGGAAGTACGTCCCGTCATCGATGGTAGGAGTCAGATCCCCCACCTATTAGTGTACCCTCCAGGGTGGCGAGATCCAACCACCATGCCGGAAGCATCTCATCCTCATTTCGAGGTGCCCCCGGGGGGTTTCGAGTAGGGGAATTATAAGGATCTTTTAAAAAGAATTCGCTTCGGTTGGCATTTTTTTATCGCTTTATTTGGAGTGTGCGAACTTGTTGACGTCAACAATTTTAGAAACACACACACACACACACACACACACACAAATATATATAGACAGATAGATAGATTACTGCGACTTAATTCATAAACAGTGAACCATAACTAATATAAAGGGCTAAATATATAGGATTTTACTCCCGACCTGCAAAGGGTAAAGATACAGTTATACTTAAACTTCATTATGCATATTTTACCTGGATAATTAATGAAATTATAATTTTGAAAACACTAAAATATTGATATAAAAATTTAAAACAGACTTATTCAAACATCTGAGGATTAATACCTGCGAAAAGAACTAATTTTTCATCATTGTGTCGTCAAACTCTATTAGTTCATTGGATATTGACATACACTGAAGAGTAAAAAGGAAATACAAAGCTATAAAAATAGAATAATAGCGGAATCAGAAATCACGAACAGCTGAGAATCAATCAAGAAACCAAGTAAAATCAGGTTAGACACATCATACGTGTGTATGCTAAACGGCCTAGTGGTTGAATGATGGAAGGATACAAAGCACATTGATAGTTACGCTTAACATTTTTATGAAAAATGTGCACAGTGTATTTAAAAAAAAATAACACCTCTGTAATTTTATTAACATTGAAAGGCATTGTGGACTTACTTGATCATTAATTTGTTGAATGCTAAGAATTATAAACTTTATAGTTTTACATTTATGATAAAAGTGCTGAAAAGAAAAGTCAATAACCAAGCATTAAAAATATTTCGAAATGTATTAAGTATTTCACGATTATTTAAAGGCTTGAATTTTACTAACACTTTCATCTCTCAAAAGTAATTCGATGCATAAATATTAATCCTTTGCACTTGAGAAAGTAATTCGATTAAATATCCATCTAAATAAAGGACACTCATCTAATCCAAAGGAGAAATAATTTTCCGTTACTTCGAAAAACAATATATATATATAATTGTTTTAAGCTGAATTTCCCCGAAAAATTAACTTACATCTTCTCGCAACTCTGGAAGTATTTTTAATATTCAAAATTCAAAAAATAGCTAAATAAAATATCAAAATGATGCATCGTCTTGAATGGTACGTAGGTTGTATGTACAGGAGAAATCGAAGTGCAGGCATTCGATTGCAAAGGGATGAAAACTACTTCTTTTCTTTATGCATGACGTTTAAAACTCGTACTAGGTTTATAGTTTTCAACTATTGGTGAAATATATTAATATCACCTAGTACTTTAGTTCAAATTACCGTAAAATGCTTTCAAACGTATCAAATAAGAATATCCTCCAATAATTTTCCGCTGTTAGATATTTCCTTTTGCAGTTTGTTATATTAAGTTTTTCTTCAATATACAACTGAATTTAAATTTCATATCTCCTCTTAAAACTAATATTCATATTTTATTTTGTTGAAAATTTTTCTAATATCCGATATTTAAATTTATGCTGTTATTTTTCATTTCATCTTTAATACACAGGAACAATTCTCTTCAATAAAATTTTTTACAGTTTTACACGAAATTTGATGCTTGAATCAAAGTAACTATTTGTTGAATTCTTATAAATTAAAGGAAATATTCTGGAATGATATTGTTGCGAAATTTGGATAGTGGGAGTGATATGATGTAAAGAACGCTCAATCAGCAGGCAGAAGTAGAATAAAAACAACGACGTTTATTTACACGAAGACACACAGGACAGCACAAAAGCGTCAACTATATACAGCACAGAAGACGATTATCTTCACCCGAGACGTGTAGCATACAACCAGAATCTACTGCAGACAGTAGCGCACAGCTCAGTTCAGCACTAGCTTGACTCAGTCGCTGCTCACCGTCGCTTACGACTCCTCCGCTCCGTCTTCGGACTTCTCCGATTCTCGAACTCCTACTGCCTTCTACCTTCGAACTCGGACTACTGGCTTTTCCGCTCCGTCTTCGGACTACTCCGTCGTCTCCTTTGGCAGCGGCGGCCGCTTCCTTTTATAGGTCTCAGGAGGCGGGGCTAGAAGCCTCTCAACCAATCAGGAACGTTCGAGGCATATCTCGGTTCCTATTGGACGGATCGGGAAAATTCTCGAAGTTTCGGGTATTATCTATTTTGGCGCCAAAGTCGCCAAGTCGCCAAATGGTCGCCACGTTTGTCGCCAAGCTCTGGGACCCCCGACACGACGCCCAGACTCTGTCCCATAGAGATGACTGTAAAACTTTCTTTCCAATGATGGAACAAACTATGCTGGGAAGCCGAATTGCAGGTTTGTAACAATATATTTTGCACTGAAATTCAGAATTTTTTTTTCGGAAATTCATTGAATATTATGAGAATGACTGTGAAAACTATAGCCTACTGAATAAGCTGACATCTGAAATATATGAACTGTGGTTACTAGTCTGAAAATTTCCATTTTGATATGAACGCGTATGAGATAAATCTTGAATTGAAACCATTGTTTATATTTTGAACATTTGATACAAATTATTAAGAATGCACAGTGAAATTTTTATCAGCTATGGAGAAACAAAACTGTCATTTTTCTACATTTATTATAAAAACATTTATTTAAATTTTTTCAGGTTTATAAAAGTGGAATTTTGCTGTCGATTTTTAAAGCGTTCTTATGTTCGAAATTTAAATTTTACCCATTATATGTTTTCGATTAAACTACTTTTTTCCTTAATAGCACTCTAATATTGCACAACCGTCAATGAAAAAAAAATAACTTTGTATATAATAAATAACTTTGTTATTTATCACATCTTCGCACATTTCATATCGATTGGAAATAATTTGAGGGGACAGGTTTATTGAGATAGACAAACTGATTAGTTGAGTTAACTAAAATGGTTAATTAACTACTATCTTGAAATTTTTCCGTTACGGCTATCAAATTTTTTACTGAATCGATTTGCTTAATGAAACCTCTCAGTACAATTTTATGGAATTTTGATGATGATTTCGAGAATTTTTGGACTTTGAAAAATTACATATGATGCAATTTTTCTTCTTTTCATCTTTCTTCTTTTCATCTTTCTTCTTTTTATTCTTTTCATCTTTCTTCTTTTTCTTCTTTTCATCTTTCACACAATCTTGACGACATACGAAAAATGAATCTGTACCATTTCTAACTATTCAGTAAATTAATTCATGCTAAAGTAAGGAAATTAGGTATCATATATATACTTAATGGTCTAATGTTGAGTAACCATTAAAAATTTCTTTAATTAGGTGGAGAATATTAAAAAAACAATCCTTAAAATGATTCCTTTAGTTTTAATAATAATGAGATAATCTCTTCTTTGCAATTGCGATAATAAAAAAAGCATTATTTCCGGACTTTTAATTCGATAAATTATAGCATGATAATGTAGGACTCAGGAATCACTACTATTTAGAATCACGCACATTTAATTACATTTAGGGCGGACAATTACATTAACATAAAAGAAATGAACATTAATTAGATTTCGTCGAATAAGTCGCAGGATTAATTCACATGTTACGTCGCGTCTTTCGTTCAGAGACCCGTCTCGTCTCGCACGTCTTGACTTCCGTTCAGACCCGTCTCGTCTGCACTCCGTCTAACAAGCATCAACACCTGTTGGCCAGCAGATGGCGCTCGTCATCAGGCGTTCGTCACAATAATGCGCTTTGTTCAATTCGTTTGTAATATTTATCTTGATTACATCAGTCATTGCAGAACAAAAAGAATATAGGAAAAGAATATCTTTCACACAATCATTCTTACAGTAGTAAAACTTAATAAAGCTTCTATATGAATTGTAATTGATAGAGAGACTGACGGAAGGAGAGATGTTTACGAAAAATGTGTTCTTCGAACTCAGGGAGGTATAAAATGTAAAAATTCATCAAAATCTCGAATTCAATTTTTTTTTGCAAAACATTTTCTATGTTTATATGACAAAATAGAAATGATTTTAATTTCTTTACACTTGAAAAGATACAATTGTACATTGTGTTTACATTTTTATATTAATATAATTCGTTTAATTTTCTACGGCTCTGAAAAATTAATAGCTATATCTAGACCATGTATTTAATTATATAGGTTTGACATGTTACGATCATGAATGTTTTTTGTTCCATTAAATCCCCTTCAATCAAATAAACTCAACAATATGAAAATTTTCTGACAACCCTAAAAATCTATAAGAACTATTGAACAACCCTAAAAATCTATAAAAACTATTGAAATATTTATTTTTTTACGATCGCAGCTTCAAAATTTTTTTATGTCCACCGACGATAAAATCCATTCAGAAATATCCCCAGGGAAGATACGGTTTATGCTCACCCACTCACTCCCATAACTTCTGCCTATAAAAATGGGTCATAGGAAGGGTGCACGGATGACCCTTCTGATCCCCGAGATCATTTGGAAAACCGAGTACTTGTCAGCAGACAAGATTATGGTCTTTTCAAGCGGACATCTTCGGAATCAAGTCAGGCGTCGCCAAAGAATTCTTTGGGGATTTTCGTATCGCTGAAAAAACGGAGACCATAAATCATCAGGTGCTGATTGTTAGATCTTTCTTTTACTAGGGAGAAGAAGCTCAAAAATTTATGATGTAGATCCTGTTATATCGATAGTCATAAATTTGAATAAATTCCGAATAATTTTCACGCGAGGAAATTGAAATATGGAAATAAAAAATTGTGTTGCTCAATATAACGTATTTCCCATACATTGTGATAAGTTTTGATGTTTGATAGATAAAATAACGGTTTAAAATTTAGATTATATTCTGAATTCAAAGAATATTATATTTTTAAGGTGTCGAATTTTTTCTTGATTACAATATTTTCCATATACTTCTTATGTGTGAAAATAAAAAATAAAAATGTTTATAAGAGACAGAAATGAAAATTGCTTTTTCTTTAGATGATATTACATATAAACTTCTTATTGTGCTTTAATCCATCCAATAACTATTTTTATCTGGTTATCCAGTTGATCATAAATGTACATACATGCATTTCGATTTCTCATATATAGAATTTCTTCACATTTTATAGCCCTAGGAATCCTAATAATCCTAGGTAAATTCTCCAATATTAGATAAAGTCTTCCAATTCGAATCTGATGCCTTTCAGCCTCTATCGTCGATTCTCAGGAACTCTTTTTGTTATCTTGAACTGTTTTTCTTTATTTATTGAAAACTTGGTTTTCTTTTCAATAATATCAGGTTCTGGGGGGTCACCTAGTCAATTTCTTCACCTTGTTTTTTTTTCAAGTGGGAGTTGAACTAGTTCAATGATAGAATGAAAGAGCCTAAATCTTATCGATTACCTAGTATATATCTGCGTGGTTTTTGTCGTGAAACAAAAATGAAATTTACTAAATGTAATTAACAAAATCTATATTTGGATTGTTATTGGAATTTTATTAAAGTTGCTTTGTAAAGTTTTATTAAAGTTGCTTTTTGTAAAGTAGCTTTGCTCTCGTTATAATGGATAAGAGAACTGGGACGTTCTCGGCAAAGAAAATTACAGAGATTTTAGTTTTAAATAAAACAGACTTTTTCGGTAGTAACTTTTATATCTGATAGAAAATCAAAACATAAACTTGCAATTCTTGTTGAAAATTCTCGTAAAACTAAAAAAAAAAAACATTTGTTTCAAAGCATTTTATTTAATGACAAATCGAATATGTATTTTGATGCGATACTTTTCAAGTTCATAACCATAAATCAGTAAACTCAAAATATTTTGTATAAATCTCTATAAAATTAGCATAATATATGCACATAGATTTGAAATTACAGTGAATTTATTTTTATTTAAATGTACGTATCTTTAAATGAGACTCTAAACTTTAAACTCTAAAAAAATATAATATTATGCAATAAATGAGCTCTACGTTTAATACTATTGCAAAGAAAAAAAATCAAAATAGGTTTAAGAGATGTATAATGTTAATAAAATTTGTTCAATGTGTATCGAAATGTATAGAAAACACGTTGCGAGAAAATGGATAAAAACTATCTTTCTATCTTGGGAACTAATAATGCATTCAATGTTGAAATACAATTTATAAATTTTTGATTTTTCACGCCTATACACTTATGTAATCAGTGGAATGCCCCTATTTTATTAGATCAAAAGTTAAAACATGCATTTTTTGAAGGTACAAATGTTCTCAGTTCCCTTAAACATTTGTGAGAAAAAAAAGAATTCTTAGTTATTAGAAACCCTTGGATGTGAATACAAATGAATGCTACAAAATGTAGCATTGAGATACTATGATATTTTTCTAAAATATAAAAATTGTTTTAAGTGCAGAGGCGTTATGGGCTTTCAAGCAGCTGACTTAATACTGAACCTATTGACAATACTCAAAACAAACGATTTACAGGATAAAAAGATAACGGGAATGAAAAAATTGAACGAGATGAAAGCACAAAGAGAATTTTACAATAAGAGAATAAATTCATAAAAAAATTGATCCCTAGATTTTCTAAAATACTAAATTTGAAAACAATATGACATAAATTTGCCTCCATTGAGCTATCACATTACTCAAAGGATATCTCAAGGAGTAAAATAAAAAAAATTTTAAAAAAATTAAACCTAGATTTTTTATATAAGTGGAAAATGGGAAGGAAATGCCCTTTCTTACAAATATTTCGCGGTAAAATAACGTTTCAAGCTCTACAATCAACCAACTCTGACGTAATCCACATCCAGTAACTATTCCATATGCTTACAATTTCACAGATGTATTGAAAGCGTCCTTTGAATTGTCACCAGGAATAAAAAGGTTTTTGTTTTCCGTGTCTATTCTGCCTTTTCTTATCAACCACTTAAAACATTGCCACATACATGGAAATACATGAAAATATTGTTTGAAGTATCTCTAGACACTGAGCAAACGCATTTCTCCGATCGAGAAACTTTCCACTTTCTCCAAATAGTCCTTTTGGGAGATGGCATCGTTTTCCGTTTGACACAGTTTCTGTAATGGTCCCTCGGGACACAGAAGAAACAGTTCAAAGTAGAGGTTTCAAAGTTCTTTTATCGTTTTGTTTCGAAAAGTTAGTGGAAAGAATATGGCCAGACGACTACCAGAGGTGAAAAGTTCCACTTCGATGTACTATTTGACATTCCCTTCACATCTGAATGCTGCTTTAATAAATAAAAATGTTTCCCAAGTTACGGAAAGGTCATACATTAAGATAGTATCTTTTATTCACAATAGAAGTTAGGGTTTGAATATATGGATAAAGTAATATTTTAGCATTAAATATTTAAGATTTCATTTCATTTAAATTATATATTTTAAGTATACGAGGAAATATCAGGAATAATGATTATACAATTTTTATGGGATCATGGTAATGTGTTTTGTATTGCAATTTATTCCATTTTATACACAGCCTTCCATTTTTAAACTGGTTATACTATTACGATGTAGAGAAATGTTTGTGGTGGTAACATCATTAGTCACTTTTGTCTAGTGGTTATGTTACTCGGCTATGAATCCAAACGTTGCGAGTTCGAACCTCAAACAACCACATGTTTAATGGACAGACAAATCGGCTTATGCGCAATTTTGGCGAGAACTCTTACATGATAATTTCATTAATTTTGATTTTGCATCAAAATTATATGAATGCTTAAAGAGCACTCGTGTCGGATGTTTTTCATCGAAAACGTTTTGCGCCATAAAACTAACTTTCATTGATATAACACTGTCGATGGTATCGACTTTAATATATATAAATAATTTTGTAATAAAGACCCTTTTTACAATTCTTAGGACGAAATTTTAATGAAAGCGTTCTTATGGTGAATAATACAGGGCAAAATTAGTCAAAAAATTAATATATTTTTTGACTATTAATATATATTAAAACTAATGCAAAAACAAATTCTGTACTGATAAGGTTTCTTTATCATTAGTGCTACGTTTAATCTAGTATTATTGTGTCAAAAATTCGAAGAAAGTAATCTACATTGTAAATGCTCATGCTAGAAAAATACTTAATATGCGAAAGAGAACTATAATCCTATATATGTTCTGCATTCGTATATTCAAAATAAAGGGTTTTTTCCCCCTTCAGAAAGTTTAAATTTGACTACACAACTTAATGTTAACGAGATATTGTAGCATATGTTTCCCAGTTTAATTAACAATTGAATGCATACTGCCAGAACAAATCAATTCTGAGGTAAAAAAAATTCAACTCTTTTTGGAAAAGAAAATTTTCTTTAGATAACAATTATTCAAAAAGGAAACAGACTGAGAATTATAAATCGAATTTTCTGAATAATAAATAATTAAACAAATTTATTCTTTTAATTCGTCTAAAAATGAAACACTTCGAAGATGGCTGACAATGATGCAAAATTTAAAACGTTTCATAAATGATCTATTTAAATATTGTTTTAATGTCAAGACTTGCTAGCTTTAAATTTAATTCTTTAATTTTGAGGGAATACCGATACAACATTTTAAAGTTTCAAAACTCCTTTCAAATTCGATTGATATATGTTGCAATGCATTTCTCACAAAGGTTTACAAATGATCTTTATATCTTTGTTGGAATAACATAATGTATGAGGATTTAAAGACAGAATCAATGAGTAACATTATTTATGTACCAAGTGCATCAATATAGGTTAGAAGAACACTTTTCATGTCACTCGATTATATTACGGACTTAATCAATTGAAAATTCTATGTTAGCACCTGAATTTAAAGTAGTAAATATTTTTAGATTTTACCATTTAAATTTGACTTATAAATATTTTTAGATATGACATTTTAGATCCGTAGAAAAGAAATCTCAAATCGTCTTGTTCTTATCATATAATTTTATGTTTAAGTATTTAACTTTAATATATTTAAGTAAAATAAGACAGCGATAACTCAGCCATTTCATTTCACATAAAGCTAATTATCATTCATATAATCTTTTCTCTGGAAAGGCAAGATTAATTTCCATGAACGTAGCATTTTCACACAGAGGGATCTGGAAGCGTTCTAATGTACTTTCCAATTAACATAATTACGAATATAGCATTACAAATCGCATAAGAAAAATGAATATATTTGTTTAGTGTAATTAGGGTCATGATATGCGAGTAAAATTATTTCGGGAAAGGCAGATGATGCAAAATTATGTTTTATTTATATCAGAACCGAATTATTATCATTTAACAGTAATTTTTTTAAAAAAATTAGTTATAACAGGATCATTCCTCCCCCCCCTTAATATTTACATACAATGTTCACTTACTTGCAATGTTCTTGACACGTAATTAAATCTTGACACGTAAAAGAACGTGCTAATGATTGGGTAAAACAAAGAAACGCATTTTTATTTGTGTAGCATGTAAAAGTTGATTAGAATTAATATTAAAATACGTTTACAAGTATCAACAGTTGTTTTCAAACTACGCAATTAAAACAACATTAACTTTTTTAAATAAAATTATTTCAAAATAAATATATAAATTGGTTTTCTTTAAAAATGCTTCAAATGCTGAATGCGATGAGCAAACATTTACTAAAATGCAGAATTAACATAAAAGAACTGAATTTGCCAATTTATGAATTCCTAGTGGTGTTCCGGTCAAACATTCGAAATATTAGAGTGAAACAAGAGTTATTTGAAAATATGGATTTGATATTGCGGTTATCAATAGAATAAAGCCTGCATAAGTATGAATACAATAAAAAAAAATTGGTATTTTCGATTTGCAGCAATTAAGGTTGCCCTCAGCAAAATCATCAGTGTGTTAAAAAGCTGTAAAAGCCAATTCCAATTGAATAGTATGTATCAAGAGAAATGACAACACAGAATGCATTCAAAAAATCAGCAATGTTGGTGCCAATAAGTCAGCAGAACGCACCACCTACTAATTATTATAAATTAATTATTCTTAGCCTTTATTTTCAGATTTATTAATAATTTGAGAAACTCGAGCAAACCATCATGCACTTTAACCACCAAGGAACTGCAGTAGGCCAGGTTTACTTTTTAGTCAAACTTGTTCAGGTAACTGCCTTTAATCTTGAAATAAAATCTCTTGAAAAAGGCGAAAATGTTAAAAAGAGTCTATTAAGTTGCTTGAACCCATTTCTAGATAGAAACGGTGTCTTATGTGTTGGAGGAAAACTAAGTAATTCTGATTTGTCATATGATGAAGTTTCCCATATTATTTCCAAAGAATCACAAATTCACTTTGTTAGTTATGCAATATTTTCATCTTAAATATTTACATGTTGGTGCGCAAACATTGTTGTGTTTGGTAAGACAGGAATATTTTCCATTATTTGGCAGGCATAAAGCCAGAAAAATTATTCACGAGTGTATCATTTGTGCTAAAAATAAACCTAGAACTGTAACCCAAGTTATGGGAAATCTCCCAACCAGTAGAGTTAAACCTAATTATCCATTTACTCATGTTGGGATAGACTTTTGTGGACCTTTCTATATTAAATACAAGGGTCAGAGGAAAGGCAATTATCAAAAATGTTATGTGGCTGTTTTCATCTGCTTTGCTACTAAGGCAATCCACTTGGAAATAGTCACTGACTTAACTGCTGATGCAATGATTGCCACTTTAAAGCGCTTTTTTAGCAGAAGAGGTGCTAGTTGATCTATCTGCTCTGATAATGCAACTAATTTCAAAGGGTCCAATTCAGACTTAATACGCTTGCAAAATATGATTGAGAGACTTCCCAGAGCCACTAGCTAATTTCTTAACAATTGAGCAAGTGACCTGAAAATTTATTCCACCAAGGTCACCTAAATTCGGTGGCTCATGGGAGGCGAGTGTGAAATCTTTCAAACACCATTTAAAGAGAGTTGATAATGCGCTTTTAACAATGGAACAGTTTTTGACTATTGTTATTCAAATTGAAGGTATTCTGAATAGTTGCCCAATGAGACCTTTGTCATCTGATCCAAACATTTTTGAAATTTTGACTCCAGACGATTTTCTAATCGACCGTCCTATAAATAGTATTTATGATCCAGATTATCCAGATAGAAAAGATAACCTTTTATCTTACTGGCAAAAATTGAGCAAAATGATCTAAATAATTTGGAAAAAATGGAAATTAGATTTCTTAAATAATTTGCAAACCAGCACAAATGACAGTTTGAGAAACAAAATTTTTCAAAAGATTCTAGGTTCTTTTAATAGAGATAATATCCTCCTTTGCCAGTGGAAAAGGGAAGAATACAAGATTTAATTTTTGGATCAGACGGCAAAACCAGAGTAATGCTTGTAAAAACTCCACAAGGAGGTAAAAAAAGAGCAATTTCGAAGATTTGTATATTACCATGTGAATAAAATCAATGTATATCTGGTGTAATTAGTATTTAAAATAGTATCTAATGCATATTCAAGTTGTACATTGTACATATTAAAATATCTCATATCTTTTCTTTTCAGAAATGTTTTGTATACAATGTTCAAATTTATCTTAAGCGTGTAATATTTTTTTGTATTTTGTGCAAGATAATTGTTGAATTTTTTCATTATCTAATTAAGTAATGTGTTAAATTTTTATTTCTGTAATGTTCTGAGATTTTGAAATGATATTCCAAGAGGGCAGGAATGTTGGCACCAAAAAGTCAGCAGAACTCTGATCCTACTAATTTTGTAGCGCTATCAAGTGGCCAAATGATATAACCCTTTAGTATGAGTGTTCCGGAGAGTGTTGAAAATAAAGGAATGGTGATATAATCCAAGATTGATTTATATGTGATTGAATTTTCTAAAAACTGAGCAATCGTGGGCCAAGACAAGCAATGTTAATATATTAATTACAGAGAAATGTTGTGTACGAATAAATTATAGAATCAAATTGTCAATTGAATTTGGAAATTATCAAATTAAAGAAATGAGCATAATGGTCTAAACAGGACAATGAGCAAAACATCGTTTCTGGAAAACATCACTAAGAAAAATAGTGGAAAACGTTTGTTTCTTCAACCGAGTGATCACACATACTTACAAAATGATATTTATATTAAAATAACTAAATGAATCGGTAAAGCTTCAGTAGATGAATGAGCAAAATGTTGTACATGTTTACCATCCAAACAATTAACTAAGGGGAGGCCCATGTTCCAACAAGAAGTACATAGTTGGTTAGAAACATCTGAATAATTTAGTTGCAAATGTAATAGATCAAGAACTGGAAATTTCTCCTTCCCAATTGAAGTTGCATCGGCAATGCACAATGCGATGGCTGCAGTTTATATGGAGACTAACAGCAGAATTGCTCTAATTTTGGATGAACCGATTTACGATTCTGAAGATTCGGTACTCCACATTTTGAAGGTTTCCTAATCGAAATCCACTCTCGTCTGGATATTGTAACTGCGAAACAGGAAGAGCATTTTTCTCTTGAGAATTCTTATTTCACCCAATACGAGGAGATAGCAGCTGACCGGCATAAAAAGGACGGGCAAAGAACTTTTCCGGTTACTGGCCTCATTATTTATACAAATAAAATTCAGATATGGTGAATAGAGTAAATTTAGATTAAAAGAAATTATGAAACAAAACATTGCTTGAGTGCAGAATTACAGAGAATTTACAAAAGCAACAACAACAAAGACTTTTGTATGATAAGCGAGAAATGAGTTCTGAACTAAACATTTTCAACGGTTCTATTGAAAAGAGATATCAGTGTAGATCTTCATTCTGGTTCTTTGCTCCAAGGCAAATTCTGAGGCAAACTTCATTTCAGCAAGCAGACTTTGAAAACCCAAGTTATACGAATTCGAGTTCAACAGATAGGAATGATTTAAAAAGTTACCATAACCAACTTCGATGGGTTTCTGATTCTGGCGATATTCAAAATCTAAGGTATACAAGTCGAATCTGTGAGATTTGTATTGATTTAAACAATGTGACTAAAAATGAAATAATGCAGATTCCTCGTCCCATGTTACTACCATACCGTCTTTATTATGATTCATTTCTCAAATGCAATAAATAATCATTTGAGAATGCGATTATGATGAAACATTTGAGTTATAATTAAAACTGTTATTTTACCTTTATTTTGGTCTTTCAGTTGCAATTTTTTGTTACAAAGCTGTTCATATGTGTTGCAGCAACTCATGCATCTTAAACTGGTTTTTCAAGTTTCATATAGCATTCTGACATCATTTATGGTTTTGCAGTGATGAAGAGAATATTGTCATTCGAAACCTTTTATTTCTAATGTAATCGTAACTGTGCAAGCTCCAATACTATTGATGATAATAATCTCCAATTCGTATCTTCAAATAACTGTTTCATACTTCTTTGCGATTAGTTAAATGGAGTTACCAATAAGAGTTTATTTGTCAGATAAATTTCTTTATGATCCATTTGGATTTTATTCCTACAAGAACCGACATAACTACAGAATGATATATATTTCTATATTATTACAAACATAAACTGAAATTTAAAAAAAAATTCTAATTAAAAATGTCTTTAAATATTAATAACTGCTGCAGTACAGTACATTTATCTATCAATATTTTGCTTCGTGAAATGGAGTAACTAGCAACTAACAAATTCATTTTCTTAAATCTCCAGCACATTAAATTTTGTTAATACATTTATCACTTCCAAATGAAGCCGCGGTGGCCTGGTGGTAAAGTCTCGGCTTCGGAACCGGAGGGTTTCAGGTTCGAGACCCGATTCCATCGAAGAACCGTCGTGTAAGGTGGTTGCACGTTAAATCCGTCCTGACCGAACGTCCTCCCGCTGGTGTGGTGTGGAGAGGGGGGTTCCAGCTCAGGTGTCGTCCTCGTCATCTGGCCGCGATTCAAAATTACGAGGTCCATCCCAAAATAGCCCTAGTGTTGCTTCAAACTTTACGTTAATATAACTAAGCAAACTAAGCCCTTCCAAATGAACAAACATGCTTTTTTCATCAGAGAGGTGCTCTAATTAATATGCATTGGCATTATAATATGCATATCTAATTAATATTAATTCTGTAAATAAATAATTACTTGGCTTACAGAATATAATTTTTGCTACGGACAACAAAATGATATTCAAGCCCATTTATTCAACGTACGGATTCCTAATGATAGTTAAGTTGCCAATGCAACTCACAATTTAATTAAATATCTTCTAATACCTGTGATTTTAAATATAAATGATAAAACTGCTGTCATAATCAAAGAACTCGTGCTCATACTTAAAGAAGGAGAACTAAGTGAAGTGTTCTAATTAATTATCTGGGATTGTGTAAGATGACTAAAAGCGTGCTTGTGCAATTTCAATTTTTTGAATAGTTTTATTTCTGATCAGGATTTCATGCTCGTTTTAAAGCTTAACTATTACAAAGTTATGCAAACGTGCTTTTACTGGTGGTAGGTGCAGAAGTACTTACATCTACGTAGTCGATTTTGGCGCCGTACATCACGTGGTTCTTCCCAAGTTCTTTCAGCAATTGTTCCGACTTTTCCGGCTCGTCGAGACGAGCAACAACTTTTTGGACGAATCCCATGACCCTCAGGCCGTGAGCTCGCAGCTCCTTGCTGTGTCTGAGCTCTTCTTGAGATAACCCTTTGAAAGGCATGAACACGTCCTGCACATCCGGGTGAGTTTCAAACAAACTGCAAATAAAAATGAGTTCTTGATTTATGAAAAAAATTGATCATAAAATAGTTCAATTTTATTTCAACAGGTGTCACAGAAATGTTATCGATGTAATAAAGATTATAAATTGAATACGAGAAAGAACAGAAGTTGCATACTAAGTGATGGTATAATTTTTTGACAGATTAATGTGTAAATGACTGCTGTCTATTGTAAAAGAATGAATAAAAAAAGAAGATTAGAAGATCTTCTCAAGTTGGATGCCAAAATCCTATAATAAATGCTATAATTTGGATGCCAAAATTATAAATCGTCATAAATGATATAAAGCAATATAAATATAATCACACCTTGTCTGATAGTGCAACTTTTAAAGAAACGCAGAATTCGTAGATTCGTTTCATATGTCCACTGCTGTTACGAAATTTAGAGATTTTCTTCGTTTTAAATTTAAAAGGCATTATAATATGAAAAAAATACATTCATTCTCTTTTAAGAAAAGTAAAGGTATAGAATTAAATTTCCCTTTTTAATTTTATAAAGCTAATTCACTAATCAATAAATTTATTTTTAAATTCAAGATAAATAAATGTGTGATGATGGTTTCATACATGTTATTTAAATACTTTACAGCCTATATCACACAAATTCCAATATCAAGTGTTAAGATACATAAAACATTAAGGAAAATTATTTCAAAATTATACTTGCATTCTGAAACTGATAAATATAATATCAAAAAATTATCTTTAAAATGAGAACGATAACCAAATCTGATAAAAAATATGCTAATACAATAAGTCTTAATCTATAATTTTTTGTAGTTAATTTAAATTAAGACATATTTAGGTTATAAAGATAATTATTTAGATTAAGACTTATTTAGATTATAAATATAATTATTTAGATTAAGACTTATTTAGATTATAAAGATAATACTCAGATGCATTCAAGTTGCAATCTGATAGGATACAGATAAAACCTAGAAGATAATTAAGAAATTATTATTTATATTATTTTATTGCAGATTTAATGGGACATATTAGTTTCATATAATGATGCATTCCCTAGATTTGCACAAACGTTTCGAAAAACATGCATGCAATAGTTATCATATCGCTCATAATTTCAGAGCACTGAATGTATATATGACGTAGAAAAGTCCGATGAATTAAAAATTGCAGAATTTTTTAGGTCGTGTTAGCATTACATACAGTTAGAATAGCATTACAGATCAGCTCAACTTCTATATATATATATATATAATATGCATACATTGTCAGTGAATTTTAATTTCATTCATAATGAATTTGAAAGTGCAAATCGTTGCTTCGTTTATTAATTACTACATCACTGCTATCATCAAATTTTCAGATTTTGCAAATCAACCATCCATTCTGTACTGGATGATTTGCAAAAGCAATATTATTAATTTAAGATGAAGCCAATTTTTACATCCAAGAGATTGTTTTTTTTTACCTAATAAAATCTGATCTGTAACTTGACTTGTAGCATATAAAGCAAGTTTCATTAAAATATGTGTTAAAAATGAAACCATCAATAGATAATAAAAATTCTGGAAATGGCATTGGAGATTGAAATAATTTGAACAATTAAAGAAAAAACAATTTATGCTTCATATTAAGAAACAATATACAATTTATTGATATATCTTTAAGATATTTTTAATTGAGCATTTCTAGGCTTATGATTTCCATGAAGAAATATATACTTAAATCGTTTCTCACAATATATTTCTGACTATAAAATTTTATAAGAACTTTACTTTTAAAATGTGAAATATACTTATACTTTTAAAATGTGAAATTAATTTAATTGTATTCAGATATTTTATTAATCTGTTTCAACGCGAGTTTTTGCCTATAAATACAAAAAACATACAGCATAATGTTATCAAAGAAAATTTGTTTCAAATAACATTCCAAATTAAAAAGATCCAGCGAAAAGAATACCAGTTCCCGCACCAATTTCTTCTATATTTTTCTTTTAATAAAAATTAATATTAAGCATTTAATAACCGGAAATTTACATTAAAAATTTGATAACTATTTTATGTCTTATTATATGAAAATAAATTAAGTTCAAATTAGGCATGAGAAAAGTATAGCAAATTTCTTGTTTCGAGTCATTTCTCTTAATTGTTATTTTGAATGAGCAGATGTAGCAGACACTATTTTATAATTTGTTACATATTGTGACTATAATTCTTAAATGAAAACTTTCTAACATTTTATAAGTATATACTTAATTATTAAAATAGATTACTTTTCAAAATAAATTTTTTAAAACAATGTTTAAATGTGATGTCTTTTGAATCTAGCATATAAAACACTGATAAATCCTTATTTATGATGCTATTATACATTCTACGTTGTAATAATGCATGCTAATAAATAAAATTTGGGGAAAAGAAATATCGTGGAATGTATATAATTAATTATATAAAATTGCAGAGCAGAGAATAACAAAACATTACCAAAATGTAGGGAAGTGACATGTAAAAAGATGGTCACTGAATAATGTATCTAGGGATTGCAATATCGGACCAAAAGTTCAATACCGGCATTCGATATTTTTTAGATCTTAATACCGGAATACCGGTTTTAATACGGGTAATAGAAATTTTTGAAAAAGAAAGAAAACTGAGGTGTTTCTTTTTATTATTTGCCAGTTTTATAAGAGAGTGTAAATATCACGAAAAATAATTTGTAACTTATAAATTCTAATAGTATATAAAGAATCACAAAAAAAGTAAAGGAACATCTTATTTATTTAAATCACAAAAAAGTGTAAATATCACTTTCTGTGGTACTATTACAAATTTTTTTAATGTGATCTTAAAACATAATGCATCAAGTGTACTGTCATTAAGCCTGAAAAGTAATTTTGTGCAAAAATTACCAGCTAGTGTAGATGCTCTTTCGGCATCCATGCTAGTTGGTGGTACTGTTATCAATGCACGATATACTTTATTCAAGTATTTACCTCTAAATTCCTCATCTTCAAATAAATCGATTTCTCGTTGGAGGGTTTTGGATATAGCTGATTTCTATATTGTATTTAGGTATGTTGAATTTTTTTTATTTATCGATAATTCTAATTTTTGTCCAAGTGACAATTCCTTTTCACTATCGACAGTAGTGTCTCATAGATGACTGTTCCGAATTCTTTTGAATGGGGATAGGTTTGTGGATAAAAAAAATTAAGAAAATTTACTATAAACTTGATCACATTTGAATTAGTTAATCTCATTTCTTCTGTTTCATTTTCATTTTCAAAATCATTATAATTATGTAAATACCGTAAGACATTTTCTATTTCGTTATGCCTTTATTCTGTGCGATTTTTCAATATAATATATAATTCTTCAGATGTGTTCTATTCTTTCAGTGACTTCAACATGATTTTTATTGTTGCATTAGCTGTTAATAAATTAGAATCTCTCCGACATAATGCCTCACCTCCAGTTTTATTGGAAGTAGAGCTGATACAGTTCTGGATATTAAGTCGAATTCACTATCTGAAAAATTAATTTGCAGGTTCAAGTCGATTATTGTTTTTTGGATTGGATATCTCAGTTTCAAAAATCGTTCCATCATTAGGAGTAAACAGTTACAATGTGTTTTATAATCTAATACTAACATGTATTCTGTTTTATTTTCAGTTAATATATATTTTTGTAATATGGCATTTTATGTAGGAGAACGTTTGAATATCTTAACAATTTTTCGAACTTTATAAATTATAGGAAGCAATTCTTGATGGGTTAATATTTCATCTTCATTAGTAATATCTCATTCAACAATTAGTTGTCATTATCTTCATTTTCAATATCACTCTCACTCTCTTCAAAGTCGGAATCCGAAGTTCCTATATCCACAGTATTTGGATTCTTCTGTTCTTTATTTTTTTGGTATAATACATCTATTATTCCTAATTGAATTCCATGAACATAGCACAATTGCTGATTTGCACTAATCAACTTTCCAACTTTTTTTCATAACTGTTGCTCCATCAGTAGTTATGGATACAAAATTTTCCTTCAGGAATAATTCATGTTTCGCTAATTTAGATTTAAGCACTTCCACACATTTTTCGGCAGGCATACTTCCAGAGACATGTAAGTTCTATATCAATTTTTTTTCTGAATGAATATTTATATTTAAATAGCGTCTATTTCTTACATTTGTTCATTCATCAAATGTAAGACTAAATTTTTCACCATTTACTTTTAATTGTATTAGCTCGTGTTTCAAAGAATTGCGAACACCGTTACTGTAGTTTATAAAAGTTCTTCATATAGTGTTAATATTGCCGCATTGAAGAAAGACTGTCGAATCTCCATGGCCGAATGGTCATGGCACTGGTCTTGTGATCAAGAGACCTGGGTTCGAATCCCGCTAGAGACACTGAGATTAATGGTATATGTAAATACTTAATTCCTTGATTTTATGTTTTCCTTTATTTCATGTTCCAGAAGATACTGGACATTTCTTTAGTTTACCAGACAAGTGTTCTGGACTTTTCTTACTGTCTCCAGAAGAGTATTCTGGAACTTTCTCTGCTTATATAAAAGCAGAAGATTTGTCAGTTACTGTATTCTTAGTTCTGAGTTCAGTTAATAAATTGGTTTAGCTCTACCTCTTGTGTGTGTCATTGAGTTCTATACTATAGTTCTACGTGACAATATATATAGTGTGAACATATAGTGGAGAGAATTTTTAAAAAAATTTCTAGTAAATACCGAAAAAACGGCATTTAAACTTGTGAATACCAGTATTACAAAATTGTAGAAATGGCACAAAATACCGGTATTCGGTATCCTGGTAACCCAAACCTACTTTACCCAAAATTTTGTTCAGGGCACGAAATACTTACTATTAACATTTTAAGGCAAAATGAAATTTTAAAAGTTTATTATTTATTTCCTAACTGATATATATTAATTAAGATAGGTAGATGAAATGTTAAAACTCAAATTAAAACAAACATAGACGGTTTTAAATTCACATATATCAGAAAGTTTGTTTTTTAAAAAGCTACAACACATCCAACCATAAAAAGAGAAGAAAGCAACATATAAAAATATGATTAAATTCAAAATGATTTGACTTGAGTTTAACAATAACTTTACTACGATGTTTATTATTTTTTTCAATAATGGTCAATGCGACAAAAGTGTGAAAGGGTAGATCAAAGCATTTGAGGAAATGCATTTGGGGATAGAGAAATCTTTGCATGCGATACAAAATGATTTTTCGACGTTATGTTTCTAGGATCTATCCTTTTTACAACGAAAACTCTTTCAGCTCCAGAGGTTGTATTATCGCCTCAAACGAAGCCGGTTTAATGCTTGGAATGTCATCTATATGAATTAATCAGCCCAGAGGAATTCATAATGTTTTACTTGCGTCTTTCGGATTCTTTCAAGTAATTAAATATTTATCCATGCACTTTATTCATTGGTATGGGCTTTTCTATGATGGAAATTCATTCTTTTTCGCTTCCCATATTAATTCATTTTTGGGAGAAAATTATTATTGCAATTATGAATAAGTTATTTTCTCTCTCTCTTTTTTGTTATAACATCACTTAACTCAATGTTCAGAACAAATTCTTAAAAACAATTTACTTCATACATGATAAAAAGTAAATTTTTACTGATATTTTTTCATTATTAAAAAAATAATACATTCTACTCTATTATGAAAGTATTTCAGAGGAATATATTTTCTAAAATTTGAAACACATGAGTATTTATATGGATAAAGCATTTATGCATTTTTTTCTAAATAAGGTTTTTTTTTTATTCTCCAAGACCATCTTTTCTACATAGAAACTTCATAGAATTCTCCGCAGCATCTTCATAGAATTCACAGAAGAGAAATATCTGAATTCGCTGAACATTACGTCACATATTTCATTAAAATAAATACCTTGTTTCAACTTGTATACAAATTTATTTTGCGTCATACGATCAGATGAATGCCATAATATACTTGATCAAGTCGTATTATTAAATTAAATTGCAGTTTACAAATAGTACGATATCGAATAATGAAATAACATCACGAAAATACTTCCGATTGTTCTTAAGGAGATAATTAAAGAGCCCTATTACATCGAATGGCAACAATGAATTGTGTGTCGGTCGGTTTTCTTTTAACATTTATCAACTGCAAGGTAAAATCAGATTTTAAAGGAGATGAAATGGTTGTAGTCAAGTTCATTGCTTTCATAATAGCGATTCTAGATTGATTCCTGGGCTATGGAAATCTGGTGGTAAGGTCTCGGCTTCGAAAACGGAGGGTTACAGGTTCGAGAACCGATTCCACCGATGAACCTTCGTGTAAGCGAATTTGGTGCACGTTAAATCAGAAGTGTGGAAGCGTCCACCCTCTGGTGTTGTATGGAAGTGTGGGGAATGTTTCCAGCTTAGGTGTTATCCTCATCGTCTGATCAAGGCTCAAAATTACGAAATCCGTCCCAAAATAGCCCTAGTGTTGCTTTGAAATAGACGTTAATATATAAAAACTAAACTAAACTAGATTCATTCTCACTTAATTGTGTTTGTAGAGAAAAGACGAAGAGAAAAGAATCATCACAGGATAATCTTGTGATACTAATTTTTGTCTCCAAAACCTCAATTTTCTGGGATTTTCGGGTCACGAGGGGTCAGTTTGTTGGACGAGAGCCAGACACTTCACAGAAAAAATCCCTGGTTTGAATTCTTATTTGAGGGTGACCCTTGAAAAAGTCTTCGGGTCGGATTCATTTTATCTTTTTTTTTTTTTGAATTTTGAATGTAAACTTATTTTAATTCTATTTTGGTTAAGCTCATTTGTGTTTTAGTTGTAGCAGCATTAGCGCTCTCTAAATACAATGTATATTTTATTATATAGATTCAGGAAATTTTATATAGATAATTTTTTTTTTCTGAATTGATAGTTGCTCATCACAGGATAAGCTTGAGGAACTGAAGCATATGAATCAGAGTCAACGAATTTACTGATTACTGCTGTTTTAATTTTACTTTGGTATTTCAAATATGCCGTCTTGATATTTATTACTTAGTTCATCACATAATATTTCAGAGATTAATACCAAAGATTATGATTGAATTTAAATTTTAAAAAGAGATGCGAAAACTCATCAACGTACAATAATTTTGCCATAATTTAGAAAATATTTTTTCATACTTAATGTTTTATACGACTAATAAATTGCTCCTAAATTATTCAAAATATTTATAAAAACGTATTAAAATATTTAGATATTTTTAGTATTTTAAATGTTATTTAACTTTTTAAAAATTAATTGCCAAGTTTGCCTTATAACACACAGAATAAAAAAATCTTTCGCAAAAATATTATTTTAAATACATATTTCTATCCTAAAATTTAATAGTAAACAAAAATAATAATAAAACAACTTTGTTTCTGCAGCATATTATTTATAATCATGTAATTAATTATTTTTCACGGTATTTATAATCATTCATTTATTTATAATGATGTAATTGATTTTTAAAGTATAATTTCTGTATTATTTATTAAAAATTACAATTTTTTTAATAAATTAGAATTTAAATTTTGGGTGACATTAAATTTATAAAATATGAAAATTTACATAAATATCAAATCAATAAATATGTATTTAATTATACAGATTTCATAGTAGCAAATAATAATAATTTAGACTTAACATTTATAACTTCCTTTATAAAGCATATAACCAAATAAAAAATCAATTATAAATATTCGAGAAATTTTTCATTTAAATAAAATAACCCCTTTCCTCAAGAAATTGATCATCGAAGAGAAATAATTTTAAATGTTCGTATACAATGCTTAATATTTCAAAACAAGGTTTAATATAGAATAAAAGAATGCAGACGCTCTTTCTGACTTTCAGAATCGACATATTCCTTGATATGTTTTCGGAAATCCCTTAACAGCTACTGCTAACTATACTGGCCCGAAATAGTTATCGATCACTGCCGGAAGTCGATATTTTAATGCTCTGAACATCGCCATATTCATTCCAAACGGCAATCGGGAAGATTTGAAAAGACAGAGTTAATGGGAATAAATACTAATATAATTTTCCAATAATCAATTAAAGACTCATCTTCCATTCCTGAAATGTTTCTATCTTACTTTCTATCTTATCTTTCCCTTATCTTAAACGCCAAGAAACATTAGCCTTCTTGATGCGTTAAATTATCGATTTGCACTCATGAGTGATTATAAAAAATCATTTACTCCACTGATGTGATTGAAATAAGTTTAAGAGACCAAGCAAAGCGTCTTAATACAGGAGTGTAAGAAATTTTAACGTTTTATTAAAAACTTTTGCTTCAACAAAGAGAAAAAAGTAGCAGGGAAATATCATTTTTAAACGCAATTAGTTGTTATAATGACATTTGCATAGAATAATTCAGAATCTTAGGAGATATTAAAGATTTTTAAAACATCCATCTCAATGTAACTATAGTCATTGTGAGTATGTATGTATATATATTTCGCCTTTCCTCGTAACAACTAGATCGGTTTTATCCAAACTTCCATATTTATTATATAAAGGCATGTGAAGAAATACTAGAATATGCAAAAATTAATTAACCTTCCCCATTTTATTGTCTCCGTTACGGGGACACAAGATTACATGCAAATTTTAAATACAAATAATTCATTTTTTATTATTTACTAATTTTGATTGCAAATGAAAGGAACTACATTTTAAGAAATTTAATCCGCTAATGCTATCTGAAGAGCATTATAATAATGTCATCAGATTTTGTATAGCAAGGAGAGTTAAAAAAATTTAAAAATTAAACGTTTGCCGCTTTTTTGCAGCATCTTCAGAGGAACCCAGCTTTATCATCTTAAACTTCAAACATTCATTGGTTAAGTATTACCTATTCTTTTAAGTGCAATTTCTTTCATACTATAAATTATTTTAAAATTTATTCCAAATGGTTTGTAAATAGTATAATAAAAAGGCCCCTATGCATTCTACCATACCATCATTTTTTCTGTTTCATACCTTTTGGGATATTTGGTATTGATTTAAAGTCGTTCTATTTAATGGTAACTAAAAAATGGAAGAACGAATCGAATCGCTATGAACTTCAACTTCAAATGATCAAGGCCCATTGTTAGCTAATTAATTGAGGTTATTACAATAATTTATTGTAATATTGTGTTTATTACAATAATTTATACAAAATTATTTTTAGTTTAAAAATATTATACATGAAAATATTTTGATTCCGAGAAGATCTGGGCATATCAATTAATATATATATATATATATATATATAATATAAAGATAAAAATGATATTTTTTACCGAGAATTTTGTTACAGGAAATTTCATCTTTTAATTCATTGCTGCTAAGCAACTAAAAATGATATTGAGTGAAACATTTTCACAAATTTCGCTTCCAGTATATTTGCAAATAAAGAACTGTTTTATTATGCTACTGAACTTATGCCCCTTTTTAACTATTCTAAACAAACTCAGGTCGTTTATTTAATGTTAAGTAAATTTGGGCGTTTTTGCATAGGAGAACTACAAGTTATATATCACTGCACATTTATTTCAGAATATTCCCTTTTCAATGATTGAATGAAATTTAAAAATAATGTGGAACATTCCAGATTTTTAAAGTTTGCTAAGGTACCTTCTGAAAACATCCGCTGGATTTTATTCTTTTATTATCCATGTCTCGTGAGACGCAAATTTATTTTCACAATGATTATTTTGTCGCTGCAGATAAGACATTATGGTTGAGTATTATTTTAATATATTTATTTAATTATACATATATTATTTAATATATACATTTATTTATTATACGTTTTAGTTTGTAATTTTCCGTCTTGTGTTTTAACACCATTTTGGTCATTACAGAGTTTTAAGCTAGTATTTTTAATTAAATGAAATAAATTATTAAAATCTGTTTACTGATACCTTGCCATTGCTTTTAAGCAAAAGGGATAATAAAATTTTAAGTTATGCCTTTAATACCTGTTTTGGTAATATTTAGCTGCAAAAGCAGCAAACAAACAAACAAAAAAAGTGCGAGATATGCTGAAAAAAAAAAGATAAAACATAAAAAAAATCAAGAAACTTCAGAAGGATAGATAGGCGTGTAAAGTCAGCCTAAAAGAAAAAAAGATGCCCCAGAGAAAATGTCTAACTAAAATTCCATTCTTTCTTCTTAATCTGAATACATTGGATATATAGAATCGGTTCCTATTTTTGTTTCATTTGCAGTAAGCAGCTATTCATTATCAAAACGAATTTTGATTAAGTCATATTGGTACACCCATTACTTGTCATTTCTAATGAGCACCATCATTGCTTTCTGGCACCTCCAATGTTACAGACTAAAATACCCATTATTTTCGAAAAACTTCACAAACGATGATTTTTACTTCAGAAGATTGCTTTTCTTGTTAAACGTATCTTTATCTTTAGATTCTTTTATCCGTATCACATTTAACTCTTCTTATCAGTTATCAGTTTCTATGTTTCTTTCCTGTACTTGACGTAAAATAGTTTCAAATGATGATCAGGCCACCCGTTTTCGAGACAAGACTAAAATTATTTTAGGATGCACTTTATAATTTTGAACCGATTCATACTTTGAGGAATTTGTCCAGATGACAAGGACGACACCTGAAGTACCACCCTCCTCTCCAAACTTCTGGAGCACATTTGGTCTTGACGGATTTAACGTGCTCCAGACCTTCTATCAAGACGGTTCTTCAATGTATTCAATCTGGAAGTTGGAACCTTTGGATCCTGAAACCGAAACCTTACCACCAAGCCACCGCGATACCTAAGACCTCACCAAACGTAAAAAGAAGAAATGTATAAACTTGATTAAAATGATTTACGAAATATTTTGATAATCAGAATTATATATAATTTAGCAGTTTTAGAGTTTGCAGTTTTGCCTTATAATTCATTATTAAAAATAATATGAAACTCAGAAATTATTTTTTCACTGATTTACTAACATACGTAGACACGCATAATGGAATTAGTATTTAATTAGATTAAACCATTAATTATTAACCAAGTTCAAAATATTAAAATAGAATGACACAAAAACACAATGTGAAAGTTTTGAAATTTCGAACACATAAGAAAACTTGAAAAATAGATTACAAAATTCTATTTTTATAAGATGAAAAAAAATAATAATGTAAATAAATGTTTACAAAAAAAATGTACATTTTGCTTCTCCCCTGCAAACAAAAATTTCACTGCGCATTCTAAATAATTTCTTTCGAGTATTCAAAATATAAGCAATGGTTTGAATTGAATATTTATCTCATGAGCGTTCGTGTTAAAATGGAAATTTTCAGACTAGCAACAAGAGTTCATTTATTTCAGGTGTCAGTTTCTTTTGGCATGTTATATTTTTCGCTGTCAATCTCATAACATTGAATGGCTTTTCGAAAAAATATATTTTGAACTGAAATTCAAATTCAGACTATTTAATTTAATCTTCTAGAAACCATACAAATAATTACTTTCAACAGGGCATCCGACTTAGTGAGAAACTGTAACAAATTGTGTTGAAGAAAATTGTTCCTGTGTATTGAAGAGAATATGAAAACAATACTAAAAATTTAAATGTTGGATATTAGAAAATCTTTTCTCAGAATATGTATAATAGTTTCAGGAAAAAATTTCCAATTTAATTCCGCGGTAATTGGAAGAAATAACACAGCAGAACATAAACTATAAAATGAAATATTGATCAACTGAAAATTATTTGAGGAGATACATTTGAAAGCATTTTATGGTAAATAGAACTAAAGGACTCGGTGATATTAACATCTTCCATTTGTACTTAAAAACTACAAAACCTAGTACGATTCATCGAGTTGGTAGGCGAAGAAAAGTGGTTGTTTTTTTACCCTTTGCACTCAAGTGCAAACTATATAAACAACTTATATACCATTCAAGACAATGTATCATTTTAATCTTTTATTTTTTATTTGAATTTTGATTGTTAAAAATATCTACAGAATGGCAAGAATATGTGATTAATTGTTCGGGGAAATTCAACGTAAAACAATTATATATATATATATATACATTTCGAAGCAATATACAAAATCCCTTGTATTAGATGAACAATTATGCATCAGATTATTTTCCTGGATACTAAGGGTTAATAGTTATGCGCCGAATTATTTTTATGAGAGCAAAGGTTTAGTAAAATTCAAGCATTTAAATATCCAGAAATATTTAATAAAATTCGAAATACTTTTAATCTTTAGTTACTGATTTTCATTTTCTGCGCATTTATCATAAAAATAAAGCAATGCCATCAAAAACATAACTTGTAAAAAAAATCAAGTCACGCAACTCAGTTCTTCTATCGTAAAAAGTTGCGAGATCCATGTAATACCAAGTCGGTCAATTTATTCAGTCCCTACTAAAGGGTCCTTCTGTCTTATTAACATCTTATAGTGACCATATCAATATTAAAAATCTTTTATGGTGTAAATAAATAGATTGACTTGGCCATCGCATGAAAACACAATTTATCTATACATTAAATTCGATTACATTAACATATTATATTAAATTAGATTGTTTAGTGCGATTGCCAAGTCAATCTATTTATTTAAACCATAAAAGATTTTTAATATTGATATGGTCACTATAAGATGTTGTTACGTTAGCTAATTATGTAACAACTTAAGACAAAAGGACCATTAAGTAGGGACTGAATAAATTGACCGACTTGGTATTACATGGATCTCGCAACTTTTTACGATAGAAGAACTTAGTTGCGTGACTTGGTTTTTTTTACAAGTTATGTTTTTTATGACATCTCATTTCTTTTTGTAGATAGTTCTTTTCTTATTTTTGTATGTAGTCTTCCTCTTTTCCGGTACTACTTCTTGAGCTTCAGCTACAGTTTTTCTCAAAGCCACTCCCTTTTATGTCCGAATATAGTCAATAACATAACTCGGTCCCGAATTTATATGGTATTTATAAATTTTTTATGGTATTATTAAATTTATTTGGAATGGTATTGCAAGTGCAATTATATGTCAAATTTTTGTTTTAATCGATTGAGAAGAAACGCGTCGAAAGCAGAAATTCGATTTTTGGATACCTACTGTTAATGCGTGTCAGAGACTAATCGCCAAATAACTCGCCAAGGATGACACGATAGATTCAATATAGAATTTATTTCTGCAGTTGGTGTATCTAGAAAACTAGATCGAAATTGCAAAATATTTTAGTTTTTCCTTGATTTATACACTAGACACTAATTGTATTCTAAATTTGAAGCTTCTATGTATGCTAGAAATGCCTTAGAGTTTTGATGATCGGTCAGTGAGTCAGTCAGTGAAAAAATTCAGACTTTGACTAGTTATAATTCTTAAACTATTTGTTCAAATTTAATGAAATTTGAAATATGCCGTGTTTATATAAAGCCTGCTTGGTTACTAAAAATTCACACTTCTAGCTTTATCCATAAAGAAGTTATAGGGGGTCGAAAATGGCCTGAACTGGTTCGAGAAAAGGATGGTACGGCCGTTCCGCTTGTTTTTGCTGGACTTCGCGGGGGCACTGCCGTGCCCCCAGATAAAGTTTGCAATTTTCAGCACACATCTAATTAAAGATAAAGTACGTCAACAATGTCTTTGAATGCCAACTAAAGTTCGTGTAAATACTGGTGGCAATATCACAAAGGAGAAAGAATGGTATTGGATTCTTTAGAAATTCTTTTGTATTTTATAAATTTGGAACTATTAATAAATTACTGATTACACATGCTTCAAATTACTTTTTAAAACAATGAATATGCGAAAAAATTGGTAAGCAAACTAACAAAAGAAAGTAAATAGTAATATATGGCCTCACAAGTATTATAAGTATTTATTTGCAAGAAACAATTCAATAAAATATAAAATTTATTTTATTCAAATATGTATTTCATGTTATCCCCATGATTTTATCTGCATAAAATCAGAGAATTTCGATATCATGTGCATTGCATATTCATTTGTATACATTATAGTCATTTTGGACTAAAAGACAAAATGTCGTGCTTACACAGGGTTTTTTTTTCACATTAAAAAGGAGGATGGTACATAATAAAGATAAAGAAAAGTATGCCAGTACCACAGTGCGGCCATAGATACAAAATTCCAACTACAGCAACGTTGCTATTCACAACCAAACAGCCTCGATGGCATCGAAACTAAAATGGTCGACAGATATAAAGAGTACAATATAAAAATAATAACAAAATACAATGGGACAGTACACAAAATAAAATTAAAGAAAATATGGTAACAAATACAAATACATTCAAACATTATTCTTGTATGTCCATTCATCCATTCTTTCTGACAGTATTACATACAATTCTGAGATATATTATTAGAATGCAAATCCGCAATTTCAAACGACGTAACACAAGAAATATTTAGTACTGAAGAATATTTAGTACAATTTTCTTGTACGTAGACGACTTTAATTATACATTGAAAAAAATATCCAGAAGACATCAGTCTTTGCCCTTTTATTTTGTTAGCTTTAAAGGATTGGAATATCTTATATAATCTAAAATGCATTACGCTCCTCTAAACGTTTCTATATATTTTTAAGATTTATTTTTAAGCCAAAACTTGTAATATGCCACAAAACAAACCTGTATGTGCAAATAATTTTCCTCTCCATCATAGATTCAATATTTTGAATTGCTGATATGATTCTCCTTTTTAACCTAAATTTGGATTGTTTTGATACTAACAGCATCAAAAGGGCATTTAGAGAAACAAAATAAAATTACTGAAAATGCAAGTAACTACTTATTTAATATTCCTAATCCGATATCTCTAGATATTTTATATTCACATAATTCATATAAAATATCTTTTATGGTATACTAATATACTACAGAGGGAAATATTATTATTCATTCACGCTCTCTAACTAAATAATTTCCTATACACACATTTCATTCTCTCGAGTCCATTTCATTGTTTATTGAATGACTATTTGGAATGGGAAAGAAATAATTCCTCCCTTTTGCCTCGTATAGCCATTGAAGAAATAACATGAAAAAACCGAACTAATCAAGTTCCAATTGTTTGGGAAACGAACTGCTCTTATTGTCGCCAATGTGAAGCTAGAAATAACCGCATTCAATTGCGTTCTTGTATGTTTTGATAAAATATGAGAGGATTCCTTTCTACTAATAATCTTTTATAAGGAGCTAACTAATAAATGCTCAAGAAGTCAGACGACATGGATGCTGTATCAAAGCTATTATTACATGGAGTTTTGGTGGAGAGATTTCCTTCTTATATCATTCTCGTTGTAATACTGCAATAAGAGATATGCTGTAGGGATATTATTTGATTTCTTTATGGAAAACCGATTCTTTTGATATGCTGTTGGCATAAATATATTTAAAACTACTCTACATAATAAATACTTAAGATTGAACTTTATCTGATTGCATATGATTTGAATTGCTTAAGTTTATTTTAATTGTACAAACCATCACATTCTCTTGTATTTTGAAATAAATAAAAATATTAAGGCAATATTCGTGTCACATTTTGAACTCGTATTTTTAAATACAAACCAAAATTATTCATGTTTAAAAATACGACTTAAGTTGTAGTAATTATAAATAGTTAAGATTTAAAAATACGTCACAGTCGTACCCAAAATAGGTACCGCATGAGGTATTTTCTTTGTAAGAAAATATCTTTAAATAATGGAAGTTTTTCGAGTCAAATATTTTTTTTTCATTTTATACTTCTATTACTTTGATAACAAATATATAGACGGGAAAAAATAATCAAATTCTTGAATTTCATCAATGTAATCACAAAAGAAATATTGTCTTAGCGTACATAGGAGATGGAACTTCCTTTAAACACTATGAAAAAATTTTTAAAAAAATATTTCTCAGATATACATTAGTATAATCAAATAGAATAAATACCTCTAAAGAAGTACTTAATAATAACAGTAAAATAAAAATGAGCAAAACTCTTATGAGAGGAAACATTCACCGCTGTCGTTCTCTATATCAAGGACAATCATTCCAAATCGTTAATCCGTAATCGACCCCACTCAGAGATCATTTAAAAGAAATCAAGATGAAAAAAGACAGGAAATAAGAGAAAGACAAAAGAAAGAAAGAAAAAAAACGTTGCTTCGACGCCTTTATCAGCACCATATGCCACCTGATGTAACAACTTCAAAGAACTTTTTCATCTTCTTGTTCCTTACATAGGATCAGACAAGCATGAAATGATTGCTGGTTATTTCGTTTTTTTTGTTGTTGTTTTGTTTCTGTTTTCTTCAAGGAATTTATCTACTTCAATTGTTATGCCCACTTTCATGTTTTATAAGTCGATATGCATAAAATTCGAATGAGGAAAAATATAAAATCTTCGTACATTTTAAATCTTCTTTACTTAACTTGATTTGTTTCATGCTTGAATAGATGGTATTGTGGTATTGTGAAATTGAAATTTACTCCCGTCTTGATGTGCTAAAGTTTTCTAATATTATAAATTTTTTTAATTGTCTTCAACAATGCATTATATGTGGAATTAAATTATGTTAATCATCGATTTAATTAAATTTTGAATGCATACTAGGGGCGCCATTTGCTTTTGCATTTTAGAAAACGTTTAAGATTACGAAATGAAAAATATTTCAGTAAAAATAAATTTATGTTTGATATGCACATAAAACAGTATTTAAAAATAATTTAAGTTTTTAATTCAATTTATTTTATAACGTGTTGTGATAGGGGTCGCTAAGGTTTATTTCAAATAATCCATTAGTATAACAACTGCTTGATACAACCTACATTACAGAAGAGTAAACATGAAATTACATAAAAGAGGAAGTAAAATAACTATACAAAAATATAACATTTAAAAGAAAATTTCCGTAAATGCTCATTCGGCATTCGATGGTTTTTCACTCATGATGGGTTTTTTTAAGCCTGAGAGCGATGAGTTTGTTACCTAGGGAAATCGATTGCAGTTACATTGCCGGATCGATTATTTAGCTTTGTAAATACATATAGGTAGTTCTTGAATTCCGGCGTTAATTGTAAAAAAAAATCTTTATATAATGAACCTCATCGCTAGGAATGGAAAAAACTGAAATTCTTCAGTAAAATAAATTGAATGGCGCTTTTTCAATTTTAACATAATTTTGTTTTAAATGTTCTTTTCGTTCGAGAACTAGACAATGTCTATTGATTTGCTTATAAAATTTTGCTAACTGTGACATCTAAAAGATGGAGAAAAAGAAAAGACAAAATAAAAATCCAGTTTTCTCATTTTTCTTCCATTAAATAGAAAATTTAAAGAAAAAACTTCTTTTCTTGTAAGGATTTGGAAAAAAAGCTTTATTTATAATAGGCGTATAATAATTTTTTATGAATGTAAAAATATATAGGATTATTCAATTGGGCACCACATAGGTTTTCTTATCAAATGTGTTGGAAATGATCTTGAAAATAATTTATTTTGGTAGAGATATCAATAGAAAAAGCTTTTCCACCATCAAAGACTAAAACGATTTGCATTTAATATCTCTGTTGCAAGAAAAATCAAATTAAATTTGTAAATCCACTTTATATCAAAAGTATATAAACTTACAAAATACCGAAACACTCTATACAGTACAGTTCCCTATGGAATTATTGCAGAAAATCCCTTTTAATCTCTTTTTTTAATGAAGGATTCAAATGCCACTTCTCTCGTTTAGTCTTTGATTATGTTTCGTATCTGATGGCAATTACTAGAATTAAGAAGCATTCCTCTATCAGTAATTGTTTGTAGAAGTCAGACACACCAGCATTATTCTTTTACTTTTCTCGAAACTTTTTGCTGATTTACGTTCATGGCATGTCAATATATTTAATACAAGATAGTGATAGCGATCGTAAAAATTTATAATTTAAAGTAATTTTTTTTTGTTTAGCGATTTCTGAGGGTATAAGTCACCAAGTTTGAGAATCAAGCTCGTAACAATTTTTTCTCAATATTTAACATAATATTCACCATTTTTACCCAGAGAATACTAGAAGTACCTTGTAAGTTTTACCATAGTTACAAGCATGTTAACTTCTAATACCATTATATCAAATTATTTATATATTTCAGAAAATAGGTGAAGCTCCATATAAATGTAATTCAGGATGCTATATCTTCAAGTAGGTTCAATTAAATCTCATTACTAAATAGATGAATTTCTTCTTTTTTATTCTAAAGAGATAGGATTATGCAGACCTTATCCTTGGTGGCCACACCGCTCTTTATTTTTCTCTGCAAATTCTGTCTTTTTGATATATCCTCTTTGTTCAAATCTCATGCAAGCATAAAACAAAAAGTTAATGAATTTTTTTAAACCATACTATACTTAAGAGACTGAAATTTGGCAGAACATGTAACTTTTCTAGGCTGTAAGAATTATTCAAATTGGTAGAAAAAGTCTGCTTATGAAAAATTGTATACAATATAGTGGAGGCTACTATGCATGATTTTAAAGCAGTTAGAATTTTAACTTTTAATTACCAACATTTTTACAAGTGAACATTTCTCACATTGCCATCAGTCTGCAATTCAACGTCATCTCACAAGGAGAAGAAACTCTAAAGAACCACATTCTCCTATTTATAACAATACTAACCAACAATTAAATATCTCCAAAAGGCTAGTGTCTAATACAACCCTCATATTTTTTTCCACATCAAACGTTTGAGCTAGTTGTACCGTTTCTGTTTCCGATTCCCCTTGGAAAACACACCTCATTTAGTTAAATAGGAAAAAAAGAAAAGAAAAAGAAAGGGAAAACGCAACATTATCTTTAAAAAAAATTATCAACTTATGAAAAATGCCAAACAAGCTGTAAGGAAGTTAGTTGCAGAACGAGGTTTGGTTTGGTTTAGTTATGTTAACGTCCCGTTTTAAAGCAACACTAGAGCTATTTTGGGACGGACCTCGTCATTTTGAACCGCGGTCAGATGACGAGGACGACATCTGAGCTGGCACCCCCCTCTCCACACCACACCACACCAGCGGGAAGACGTTTGGTCATGACGGATTTAACGTGCAACAAACCCCCTTACACGACGGTTCTTCGGTGGAATCGGGTCTCGAACCTGAAACCCTCCGGTTCCGAAGCTGAGACCTTACCACCAGGCCACCGCGGCCCCCATTGAAGAACGAAGTAGAAATCGGACAACTGTACAGAAGTATTTTGCAGATTATGATGCAAAACTTCCATATCAACTATTTTAAGAAATATTATGGCTGATAGTATTATTCGATTTCCAGAACAGCGCATTTGTTTAAAAGCGTGCCCAAAAAATACTATATATAAGAAGTTTTATAAAAATAAAGACAAGATATTATCTATGAAAAAATTAATTACCTCTTTATTATCTAAAGATATTTCCAGTATAAATCAGTCATATTTGAAAATGAGACACATTTTCGTATTTTATTTTTTATGAAACATTTTGCTAGATAGTTTTACTCTACTGTTTATATATTTAATATACCTAAAAGAGTTTTAATAGTTCTTGTGCCTTTAATTAAGAAATTGCCTTAGATAAACAATATCATGCTTATTAGCATGCTACTTTTATATTTCAGCAGATGTTTAATGTGGATTCGAAAAAACTTTTAGTCGTTGAACTAAAAATCAAAATAAAACCGTTTTAATTCACGTTAAATTATAGATTTCAAAACGATGCAGATAATTGCAAATATTAATATATTCCCTCATTATACTTTTTGAATTTACAGCGGTTGTAATAGACATTCTATATTAAAATCGTTGCCTTTTTGATAATATTTTGCATATGCATGCAGAACAAGCCAGAGTGGTTTCCCCAAGCCTTCCACGCACACTCTCTAATAAAGTTATTTTGCCCCGCCCCACTCAAAAAATTATGGATCTTGAGTAAGGCAGGAAACGCCTTGCATTTAATTGGCGTACAATGTTTAAGAAATTTGGCGATTAATCCCTGGCATATCATTAATATATCCGAAAATCAAACTGATGTTTTAGACGCTTTTTACCTAACCAATTATAAGTAAAATTTGCTAAAAAATTTATGATTATAGTCACAAAATGACATACCAAATTTGATATACACTGGTGTGCAAAACTTAAGCAACAGGTATGTTTTTTGCCATAACTTCACGAGAAATCATCTGTGAGACGTGAAATTCAGAAATGAGATACAGCATTTTGTTCTGTAAGAATGACGACAGCATAGTTGCGCAGAAATGAATACAATGCATACAGTATGGAATCAAACAAAAAAAAGCTTTATTGAACTCATAGTATCGTTACACATGATTGTCTGTCCAAGAGGAAGAACAGCAAGCAGATATTCCTTAGTATGGGATATGCCCTCCCCTTACTGCAATATTTGCTTCGCACCATCTCCCCATACTCAGCACCAGATTGTCCAACAGTTCTTAAGGTAAGAGTGCCCATTCCTCAATCAGAATCTGTTTAAGTTGTCGGGTGTTCCAAGGAGGATGTAATCGTGAAACAAGGCGTCTCCCCGAAGCATCCCACACATGTTCTATCGGATTTAAATCAGGGGAGCACGCCGGCCAATCCATTCGAGTGATATCTTCACTTTCCAGGAGCTCCTCAACAGCATGAGTCCTGTGTGGCCGTACATTGTCATCCATAAAAACGAAGTCTGATCCAATGGCACCTCGGAACAGACGCACATGGGGAAGGATCACCTCCTGACAATAGCGATCTCCAGTTACAGAACCTCTGTCGAAAACGTGGAGCTCAGTCCGCCCGTTCATCATAATGCCTCCCCAGACGACAACTCCAATACCACCGAAACGGTCTCTTTCCTTGATGTTAATGGGATGAAACCGTGTCCCGACCTCTCTCCAAATCAACTGGCGTTGAGAATCGCTTGTGGCACTAAAACTGCTCTCATATGTAAAGAGGACACGACTCCATTGATGAGATGTCCAGTTTTTGTGCTCCCTGCACCACTTTAAACGGTGCCGCCGGTGGGAAACTGTCAAAGGGATGCAGCGTTCAGGACGGCGGGAGAATAGGCCACCTTTGTGAAGGCATCTGAACACAGTAAAACGCGACACTTGTCGCCCCGTTGCTGCACACAGTTGCTGAGCAATGGCGCTTGCTGACTGGTTTCGGGTTCTTTTCGCCTGCAGGACGATATGTCGGTCATCCACTGCAGTTGTTTTCCTGGGGCGGCCACCACCAACCTTTCTAACAGCTGTACCTGTGGTTTGGAAGGCTTTCCAAGCGCGCGAAACGACACTTTTGTTGATTCCGAACTCTTCAGCTACACTGGTCACACTACGTCCCTCCTCCAGCTTTCCGATCATTCTTCCACGTGTGAAATCGTCCAGGTGATTTCTGCTAGCCATATTTCACGAATTAACCCACTTGCACTTGCAGCGAATGTCTTTAATTGCGTCTCCGTCCTTCCTTTTATTGTAGTGTTGAGCTGCGCGCGCCTTCCGCACGTGTTTTGCGTACGCTCACGTCACCTGTGACGTTTTGTTCCTGATATTTGCATACGCATGATTTTTCTCTTCAATTACGTGTTCATTGTACTGATCGCAAGAACTCCTTTTCTGCAATTTCATGGCTATCTGCTTAAAATTTGCATTGTTGCTTATGTTTTGCACACCAGTGTATTTTATTCATTGAGTTTGTTTTAATTATCGTATTTGCATGCTTCTGAAAGTGCCCATGACAGATGATCAACTCCAATGTTTTAACAGAAACAACATTTTATCCATCTAGCTCTATTCATTTTGTAGTTATAGTGTTCACTAAATTTGAATAGTCGTACAGACAGAATTCTGAAAGGATTTTGCTCAAAAGTTGATAGAAATCTTCAAATGTAGTGTAAAGACCTTATACCGAATTTCATTCGTCTAATTCAAAGTGTTTTTAAGATATTTTTGTCACAGACAAATAGATGGACGGACACAGAGACTGATCAAAATGAATTTTTTGAACTCAGGAAGATTTGAACTTGGAAATTCGTGAAATTTTTGTTCGAATTTTTTAGATGATTACAACATTTTTTATACTTCCTATTCGAGAAAGATGAAAATACAGCAGATTTATAATTTTTCAAAAGAAATTGATAGCAGAAGTTCGTTATAGGTTTTAGAATATCTTCGAATATGAAATAAAAACTATCGAATCTTCAATTGAAGAATTTGAGACAAAAACACTGGTAAGAAAATATTAGATTATAAATATCTGCAAACTTTAATTGTTCAAGAAATTTTTTCTTGCATTTTACAAACAATACATAAATTTATTCAATAAACTATAGTGGAATAAAGTACCGCATTAATGGCAAGCATAACATAAATAATTGAAACAGTAAGATTTGAATCATAAGAAAAATTAAGGGCAAAACTTCCAAGAGTTTTCTAAACCACATTTTACAAAAAAGAAAAAGAACTAAATGCAATTAAATACAGTTCATATTGAAATAGTTTCAAATCCAATATAAGTAACAGATAAAATGTATTTATTACTCAGAAGTATAGGATCGATTCTTTGATGACTTCATCATTTGAATCAAAAGCAAATATTTCTTTAATTTATTTTCTAAATGAATATCATCCAAAACAATTTTCAAAAATACACTTTCATCCGTGTAAGCAATTTTTATTTTCTATTTTTTAATCTAAATTTATAAATTATTATTATAAATTTTGAAACAAGAATTTCATATTTTAATAAGTAAAAAAAAACTTTTATTATAATATTAAAATTGATTCAAATAAAATATGCAATAACAAAAAAATTCTTCATTTACTTCATCTGATATTTTATTTCCCCTTTCCGTAACAATTCAAGAAAAATCTTATTCTGTTGTTATGGAAATGAAAAATACTGCATTATCTGTTACGGCAGTCTTAACAAAAATTGAAATATTACAAGTCTTCTGAAAGCGTTACTGAGGGAAACAATTTCGCGTATGAAAATAAATTTATCTGAAAGGACCACAGCTCGTTGTCGGTAAGGAACTTTTTTCTAGTGATTTATAAATCAATTTGTTCAGTAAATATATTAATTTAAGAAAATAATTGAAATTTCGTGACTTGCATAAAAATGAGTCGAAAATCAATTTTTTGTAAAAGTATAGCCTTTTTCTGGAAATCTAGTCCTTCTATTAATTAATTCGCATACCATTGATTAATCATATTTATAAACATAAGTTCATATTAAGAAATCGATGGAATTTTTTCAAATATTATTTTTGCATATTCGGGGGTGTACAAATTTCTTGTTTTCTGTTTAACACATTAAAATAGTTATAACTTTCTTATATGGCAATTAGTTTCATCCATAAATCATTGGTTTTCTTTCTAGATGAGGCTCTATTTTTCATGATAACTTTTCTAAAAAGATATCCTCAGAGATTGGATCGAAGAATCATTATCTATATAAGAAACCTTTTGCTCATATGATTGTATCTTACTTCTTGTAACACCAAAATGATAAAAAAATATTTTAATAATATGCTGTAGATCTCCGAAATAATTATTTTTATTCTTTCTGATGTTCAATTTAAAGCAAAATATTCAGACATTTAAATTTTGAATAGAATTATACATTTTAATTACATACATTAATAATACTGAAAGAAGTTTTAATTTAATTAGAAATTACTATTCATTTGTCTTAACTCGAGGACAGCATCGCACGATTCATGAGAAAAACGCAGATGCAAACCCTCTAGACATATTGATTGTAATATTCAGTTCAAAATAGTATAATACTGAAAGACCAGAGCCCTTAAAAATTATTGCATTTCTTGATTACACAATAATTTATTTCATAGTGAAGATTGTTACCTGGGTGCCTTGAAGACACATGTTGCCTTTTATGTGGTTTATTGGTAACATCAACAACAAAAGGCGCATGATTACAACATAGTGTAGATAAAATTTCTCGGGAGAGAGAGAGAGAATCGAGATCACACTCCCCCTAGTACAGGAGTCCAGTTCGCATCTGCTGGGAAAATAATACACTAAACAACATGAAGACCGCCTGATACATGATTGGCAGCTAGCTCCGCCCAGGAAGATAGGACAATTAGCACAAGAAAAAACTGTCAGAGATGTTGCAAGGTTTTTTTTATGTAATGTAAGACAATGTATGATTAGAAAATCGCATTAAAATTATTAAAGAAAATGTTTTTCAAGAAAACTTCATCATCACAAAAAAATGTAAATCAAACAATCAAACCATACGGGAAGGCCACAGATCGACAATTTTAAAATGAAAACGCTCATCATATAACTATACAGATTCTAGTTTGATAAATTAACTATTCATGAAATGCCAATGATAACCTTAAAATTTCTTCCAGTATTACTTAAGTAAAACTAAGGAAAATAAGTTTTTTCTTTTAATTTTGATAATCTGTCTTCGGGTATTCTATTTTGTGAAACAAAATATCTGATTTTTGACATTTATGAATTGGTCCCTTTGTTTAAAACATCGGGGAAACTTGGGTAACCAAATGTTTACATTCCGTCATTTCAATAACAGAAACGGAGAAAGCGGATGATAACAAGCGGAGAATAACAGATGGAAGTTCAAACCACAAGAATAAATTATTTCTAATAGGGGTGATTATGATCGGCTGTGAGAAATCATTTAACCATTAGGAAGAAAAATTATCTCCAGATATTCCATCTTCTAATCTTTCTCTTGCTACAACTGTATCTTATTACGTACTTCGGAAGTTAACATTATCACACTTCATTTTCTCAAATGAGATAGGATAAGATATTTTTCATTATCTTTTTCGCTTTAGAAATAATGGCTTTTCAGAATGCCTTAAACGAGTTTTACGCAATCGCATTTATTACATTTTCCCATATATTTAACTACTAAACTGAATCGTTTTCTATCCATTTATCCATTACTAGCCACTTTTGACGATTAATTTACTCTCCGAGATTGTTCATTTTTCAGGCTGCTAAATGATTAATATGAAATGCATTTAAAAAATCTTATTAAAAATGACTAAAAATATAAATGTAATCAGTTTATGGCAAAAATGGCAAAATAAAAAGGTTATTTATAATAAAATGAAATCTGAAGTGAAAATCTTGTTACGGTGTTATTGACTTGCAAGGTCTGGATGGATGAGTTTGAATTCCTCATAAAAATTTTAAAATATCGTCTGAACAGTGTAACAGTATCGTCTGACCTTAAAATTTTTTTTATTAAAATTAAGGGAAAAAAAGTTCTTTGAAATGAAATTGATATAATTAAAAAGGCATTTTCAAGTCTTAATGTAATACAAAGACCATTTTTGGAGATAATTGTTTTGGAAGTTATGAACATAAATTTCCGTGAGCAAATCTTAGCAATTTCTCATATAGAGATAGTTGAGAGTATTTTTGCGTCGGATTAAACTTTCCGTTCGAAGCTTCTTTCCCGATTCCCTTCATATTTTCATTCCTCTAATTAGATGGACTTATTGGTGACATGGTCAAACAATTCCAGAACATTTATAATACTATTTTGCAGCTCCACACATTAGCTAAGCGAAAAGGTTGTTGAGTTAAATGTAGCAAAAAAGTTCTTTAAATAGTCCGAGATTCGTACTTTGGTTTGTTCACATTTGATTGTTGCCATTCGATATTAAACAAGCAATAAGCGAGATTTTAATGCCACGTGTGTTAACGTTATATATATATATATATATATATATATATATATATTGTCCAATTCACAAAGCAAATTATAACTTTTTTGCTTCTTGTTTATCTATTATTTTTTTGTTTCTTATTGTATACCATTTTTATTTTTTAATAATTATCTTTATAGTCTGCAGATTGTTATCACTTCTA
>JAPMOR010079448.1:0-14973 GCA_026543865.1 Argiope aurantia | reverse complement strand
TACTGCTATATTGGCGGAGAAAAGAATCTTCCTTTGTAATGGATGTTTTTATAAATGCTCATTCTACTAGGTGACAGGAAAAAGATTCTGTTAAAACTGTAAAGATTGACGTCCATGTTCTTTAAAATTAGGACAGCAAGAAAATTTCGGCGAATCCGTGGCGATCGGATTTGTTCACAGTTAAGTAATGTTCAAAAATATTCATTTTCACTCCGATGTTTATATTTTAATTGTTACGGCTTCTTCCCACGCGTACATTGGGAAAATACGAATAATGGATTACGATAGAAAAAATTTGCAAGGTCCATTTAAAAGATTTTCTTTATAATATTTGTAAGTTGTCCTCACTCTTAGACGCATCATAAAAAACAATTAAAGTTTCATGTAAAGGGAAGAATTTCATAATATACTATTATGATGTAGGCTCACACAATCTCTAGACCTGTTGCAAAGAAGCAGACGCAGAATACTGAACAGGAAAATCTGTAATAATATAACCGACTTACCTGAATTGCGAATAAGACATGCATGAATTAAAAAGAATCATAAATTTCATGAAAATGAACATATTCTGAATATATAATTATTACATATGATAACAAAAGCTCTAATACTGAGGGGAAAAAAGCAGATCTCCCACAACAGAGAATTCTCAAGAGAAGAAAAAGATAATAAATGAACCAAAGAAATTGATCTCTCGAATAATTCTGAATAAATCACCACAAAAAGACTTCTGTATTTAAATAAAAAGGATATAATTGTTTCAAGTGTAGGCTAGAACTGAACACTTCTCGAGACAGCAACCTAATGGTTCGTTCTGTCATCTAACGTATCAAGCGGAAAGAGCACTTTCATATATTTATGCGATATAACAATGAAAAGATGCATCGACTTCTGGTCTAATTACACGACCCAATTCAAAATGGATAAGCTGACTTCTTTTTTATCCACTTTGACAAAACAATTTCTCTCTAATCGAGCTCAAAGAATTTAGTCTAAAAAAATAGATAATTCTCTTTTATCCTGTAATTTACATTTACATGAACGCTAAACAAAAATTTTGTTGCTTTTAAAGCATTCGAATAAAAAAAGATTTTACGTTTTTTCTCTTTCAAAAGACAGTAACAATCAACTGACAAATATCCACGGTCATGGACCATACACGCCGTTTTGAAGCAAGTTTTCTTCATATTGTTGAATACTGCTAAAAATAACGCCCAAAAAAATCCGTCATTTTATTAATGAAATTAATATATAAAGTGTAGGTATGTTTTGGTCTTATATCACCTTTTTATAAAAAATGGAATCAAGAATTAGTAAATAGAAAAGTTATGTCTTCTTGAAAAGAAATTAGAAGAATTCAAAGATTGAAAAGCCATCGTTGCATTTTCATACATTTTAGAAACCAAGTGTAATCAGAAAATTTTGAAAAAAAAGCATAGAAAGAAAAACAGGATACGTGCAAAATTACATAACTGCCAAAGAAGGCAATCATTTAAATTTTTAAAAAGATTTTCAAAAATATTCTTCAGATGGGCCTGATTTCAATGGAATCATACAAAATCATCATCATTTCGAAATAGAGAAACTTTCATGATACATGTTTGGCACTGTTTATTAAAGGTAACAAACAGTTATGTGCAACACTTGAATAAAGTTGAAATGCATTACGGATTTGTTAGTCTTCTAATGCTGCATTGATCTAGAATCGCATTTTGTGTCCTGGTGGATAGACAATTTTAGACATTTTATTGAGTTGAGAAAAATAGATATTCTCGAGAAATTTATTAAATTTAATGTTCTTTACAACTACTGTTAAAATTATCTTAATTAAAACAGTGACTAATTAAATCTGTGAAAGATTTGGAAAAATAATAAAAGTTTCTAAATGAAAATGTAAGCTTTAAAATAATTTCAGTTCCAGAATCCTAACGGACATGCCAAGGAACACAAGCAAAAAATAATATAGACGTGAGCAAAAAATAATACAGGCAACTTTCTTAATAATAGAACAAAATGGATTATAAAACGGAAGTTTTTTAAAATCAGATAAATAATCTTAACGGTGATGAACGGAAATGATTTACATTTAAAAAAAACAATTAAAACAAAAGTGCATCTTATTAAATTATACAAATAAAATTCCAATTTTATCGATCCATCCTGACAGTTAAATATGCAAATATAACTGTATCAGGCTTCATAACTGTAACTGTCACTCCTTATGTATGCTACAATAAACATGTTCGCCTGCCAGCTGTTCGTTCCATTCTATTTTGCGAGTTGATTAGTCCTCTCAAACGGCTTCATAAAAAATTTCTTTTTATAATATTGAATTTAACATACTTAAAAAAAATCACATCTCTTAAAAGTTGAATATTCTGAATCACTCGGGGAACTTAAAAAATACAAATTTGTAAAATTATTAACAGAAAAAATGAAATGCAAAAGGGAAAAGTTGTTCAGTGACGATGATGCAAATCTCTATTAACCATTCACTAAAGCCAGAAGAAACAGGGGATTTTTCAAATTTCCTTCTGTATGCAATTTGGTATCCGCATTTCATTTGTTAGTAAAGGGCAAAAAGGGTTAGTATTGTGTCGAATGAGTCGAAAGAAAACCAAGGGTTTTTTTAATATTAAAAACTAATTTCTTTTTATACCAAAGCCCAAAAACAAACAAGAGTCATATGTGATCATTGGAGGGAGTAAATAAGTTAAAGATATGAAAATATTTTTTATACCAGAGTCTAAAAACAAACAAGAGTTATATGTGGTCATTGGAGGGAGTAAGTAACGTAAAGATAGGAGAATTTTTTATACCCCCCCCCAAAAAAAAGAGACATATGCGATGATTGGAGGAAATAAGTAACATAAAGATGGGAGAATGTTTTTTATACCTAAGCACAAAAACAAACAAGAGTCATATGTGATTATTGGTGAGAGTAAATGCAGTAAAGACATGAGAATCTTGGTGAATGCACAAAGACAAAATATCAACGTGCTTATTCCTCTTTCTAGGATCAAATATGGAGAAATTCAAAGAAATATGTCACATTCAGGATACCAATTCCTCTACAGCATGAACTTAAATACGAATTTCGTAGAAACATTTGTAAGGCATTTATTTAGTTACGCGATAATGTGCCAGTGCTTTTAGTTCCTTAACTCTTTACTACCTGTGGCCCAATTTCCTACAAACGATTTAAAGTTGTCGTCAAAATGTATAAAATTAATTATAATTTCATGAGTATCTTCCCAAACCATATCAACAATAATGCAGGAAATGTTTACCATAATTACACCCCTCATTTCAACATTCAATGAGTCCACTGATTTTTTTTTTCACACACCTACATCATCAGGCCAATTATATTATACTCAACACAATATAGGTGCTTTTAACCTTGGGCCCTCAAAAGCACTTCAGTACTGTTTTATCATTATTTCTTGAGAAATACATTGACGGTCAAATCAACCATCATTTAAGGAAAAAAATGCCAGAATGAAGTTACATCAAGTATGATGTATTAGAGAAAATATGGAGAAATTTTGATGAGCAATAAGATGAAGTATACAATTTAAATTTGTGTAAAAAATGTTTCAGGATAAAAAACAGAGCCACAGTATCCAAATCACTTAAATGGAGGTAGTCAAAACACCTAATATCGACCTTTTTCCACAGAACCTAAGGACCTGTAATGGAATCGAACACCGAATTCTATTTTGGAATGAAAAATAATACATTATCAACAGGAAAAATAAAGTTTAGTTATGTAATTGCATTTTCTCTTTTGAAATCCTTTTTCTCCTGGTTTTTCTCTCATAAAATTGAAGCTACGATTTTGATAAAGGAAGAAAATAATTCTAATACAGATGAAAAAGTTCTTAATAAAAGCACTGATGCAGGTGATTTGATTTAGAGATAATTTTCCGATTCAGGTTGAGTGTTTAAATGTTCTGACTCACAGCAGATACAGTTTCCTTTGTAATTCTGATTTGAAGTCAATATTAATTTTGGCACAGTTCAAATACTTTTTTTTTAAGCATTAAGGCAAAAGTGTTCAGTAGTTTCGATTTAGGAATAAATAGTTCTGGTAAGATCATATGCAGAATTTACTCACTATCGCAATGCAAATTTCAATAGCAAAATTCGTTATAAAAAGAAATAAAATAAATAGTTTATAAAGTTCCCGAAAAGCACTGATGATAAAATAACTGTTTAAATGAAATACAGTCACAGTTCCTCGTTTAATGCTGAAGAAATCTCATTTTCATTTGAAGAAATAACAGCAATATTAGTTCGTAATATTCTAGATACGATAGAGTTATACTGCTACAGACTAGATGAAAAGAAGACGACGAGCATGAAAAGAAATATCCTTTTCGCAGCATAAAATAACCAGTCAATTATAACTTCTGGAAAAATTTCTTTCAGATAATGAAGTTCTTCCGAGAAAAATAAACAGTTATCTGTCAGTCTGTTCCATAATACAAAGTCAGATCATTGTCATCCACGAACAAAACACACACAGCTTTTAGATGAATCGAGATTCGCCATTAGCTGGATGAGTCGAACAACGGAAAGCGAAGTAGTAATCTCAATTGGCGAAAGAAGACTTCACAACGACGGTCAGCAGCCCATTCATTAGCAAATTATAAGCAAGGAATTCGAAGAAACAGCAGATTACAATTTTTTGTAGTTCAGCGGAAATCGGATATTTAGCAGAGAGAAAGTCTGACGCTGCATCTCAGAAGTGCGTCCTCCCAAGTCTAAGGAGACGCTAAAATGCAGATGAACAGAATCGATATATCGTTTTGTAATCGGGTCACGTGAACTCGTTCTTCGGTTAGGTTGAATTCGGAGCTTAACGTTCCAGCATTTTTGACGATGAAAACAATTGAAGATCAGGATTCTTTTTCGAAGAGGAATAAATTCTTGACAAGGAATAAAATTGTAATAAAAATTCGAGAACGGTAATAAAAATTTAAAATTTCCTGTTGTATGAAATTTTTTCTATATTTATTTATGAAATTGATAAATATTGTGTCACTCAGCTATCAATTTTTAAAATATTAAAGCCTATTAAAGAAAATTAAATTCGTAAATTTTCAACAAGTAGTTATCAAAATATTATTGTGTAATTATGTAAAAGACACTGTAAAAGCTCATGAAATGGGGTTTTTTTTTCTAGTTCGTATATTTTAAATTTGATTTCTTTTTTCTCTTTTGTAGGAGATCTGCATCAGCAACTCTCAATAATTGAGCAGGATTTCATTTATTTTCAGTCGAGACCCTAGATTGAGTGGCAAAGAACAATGTTTCTAAAACTCGAAATTTCGCAGCGAAGCAACATTTATCTAATAATAATCTAGTATTGAAATATGTCATCAAAATATTCCAATTCCTTTATAAAACTTAAATTATTTCAAATTTTACCGTAATTATGTTATGTACTTGTTTCATTTAAAATTTTATTTCTTATTTTAAATGAGGAATCTACAAGCTTTAGTTCTCCTCGAATTCTTAAAAAGCAATTTTGGAACTATGCTTTTCTCTTTGAGAAAACAATCGATTATCAACAAACATTGATAATTATTAAAAAATTGTCATTTTAAAATATGCCACTAATAGATTTAAATATTTTCAGTTTAAATTGAAAATTAAATGCCCAATGGAATAGGAAACGATATTTTTTTCTCTTATATATAACTTTAAATAAAACACAGGTTAATTTCCGAATTTTGAATCCTTTTTTTTTTTTTTTTTTGCATGCTTTCTAGAAAACTACCCATTTTCTTACGCTTCAAACTATAAGTTGCAGAGCATCTTAAATTCTTAAAACTAAAATAATACTTCAAGCATTTTAGAATTCCATCGGCTTGTTTATTCTTTCAATTTAACAGTATATCTTACAAACATTGCGAGATTCCAAAAGGTTTACAATTGATCATCAGCTATTATACAAAAAATAAAAGAAATAATATTAATAAAATATGCTTATCAAAGGAAATTTTACTTTTTAATAATATTTAAATTAAATAAAAATAGTAGCAGTTATAAAATGTCTGAAAAGGAATCATCTGTTAAATGTCTATCAACAGATGTAGAGTATTATATTTACTGAACACCTTTCTTACTTGCTTTTTTATTTAAATCAGAAATCTAATTTTTTTTTGTTAAGGTCAATTATCCTCTGCTTTAATGTTTATTATTTTCGCTTTTTTTTTTTAAATCTTCATGTTGCTATAATTCGTTTAGATGCAGTTTTCTCTTGTAATGCTTTTGTTCCAAACAAGGCTGAAACTGAACAGTTTTGTTCAAACTGAATTATTTTTGCCACACTGTACAGAGAAATATAAGTAATTAAAAATTTTTTATGAACGATTAAGATTAAAAAAGAAAGCTATTATATTATTGCTTCACTTTAATTTTATTTTTAAGAATTAATAGTGGTTTTATATTTATATTGTGATTGAAGTGTATATTATTCAGGTACAAAAAATATACAAATAAAAAAGTCTTGTTACAATTCATTACTTATTATTAATAGAATTTTTAAAAAATGAAAATAAGGATTATTTATTCTGAGAAGGTAAATGTATTCCTCATTATTTGCTAAGATCTTTAAATTGAAAACAGGATTTTACTTCTGTTTTTACAATTTCCTTCTGATTACGAATCCTAAGAAAAGATAAAAAGGATAAAGGCGTAAAAATAGAAAAAATTAACATTACAAAAATGCAGAGAAAACAATAAAAAAATGAGAGAGGGGTTCAGGAGGACGTAGATGTTTTATCGCTAGTGCTGACGATCACTGTAGTAGAACGCTATTTCTGAAATTACTTAAGTTTTTCTAGATGCCGGAGAATGGGGAGTCTGAGGGTAGGGAGAGTTTTCAACTGAATGTAAGGCTGCGAAATAAAATAAGAATATGGAATAATAGCGAAATTCTGCATGCAAGTAGCTGAAAAAAGGAAGGTAAAAAGCATTACATCTGGTTGATTCATGACAAACAAAAGTTAGATATTACTTCCTTATTTTTAAATGATTTTTTTTATAAAAATATATTTAAAGTGATAATGTGACAGTCAATACCAATTCTATAAAATCGTCATACAGATTGTTTTAATAATTTTTTTTCATAATTAAGTTTCATGATTCCCTGAATTTTATTTATAGACTACATTTTTAATTTCGAATGTAATCTAAAAATAAGTTTGTAAAAAAGGCTTATTGCTATTTCACCGAATACTATACGAATAGTCCATTATGAAAACTTACATTTATATGTGGAGGTAAGTGAAGGCCAAGTAATAACAAGTTCGAGTTGGTATTTTAGAATTTAATAAATGATCGATGAAATTAGGTTAATGATGAACAAATTGCAATGATGGACTCATTTACAGGATGAAGTGGATAATCAAGTTCGTCTTTTAACAGTACGTCGTAATGTTGTAACCATCGTGTTTTTATGATCTTGGCTTCAATCACCTACAGACAATCTGACTTACAGATTCTTTGGTGATGAAATTAACGTGACAAAAATCTAATAAAAACCTAATTTTAAACCTGACAGAAATCTAATATTCTTGCATACTTTCTACATAGTGCTATTTCGTGTTATGATGTCCACGGGCTGACAAAAGTAAAAACAAGGCTGACAAAACTCCGAGGATATCTTTTACAATCTCAAGAGATGTCTACAATATGAATGTTTCTAAAAATCTCCACATCGGATTTATAATAACTCCTCTTTCCATTCTTTCTGCCATGAACCCATTTTAATGGGAATTAATTCCCAAAGAATCTTCCATTCTAATGTTTCCTGTTCCATTCTTTCATCATAATATTCAGAATTTAACGAAAGCATAATTCAAAATATCGTTAAATTAAATTAAATAAACAAGACTCGCAATTCTTCAGTGGATTTCAAGAAATATTTTCTTTTGTCAAAACCGGATCTACATTTCTTGCAACAAATTGTTCATTAAAGAACGCACATTGAGAAAGATCCAAATGGATATTTTACTGAACCGATTCCAAGGAATCGCGTGGGTTGTTTACCAGGAATTGGAAGTGACGATCGATAAGAAGTCTCCTCCCCTCCTCTCCTCTCTAAGTTACCGGATGGAGTAAGAGTTCTAAGGGAAGAATAGAATTTAAAATGTTTTCCTGCCCCTTTTCATCTGCATATCGTCCAGCCGTTTGAAAGATGTCGATGAAAATCTGAAATTTGTAGGGGGTATTTCTCAAAATATACTGTTCATTAAATAACGGTCATCGGTATTCAATATTAATGATTATTTTACAGATATTTATAATTGTTTTAATTGTTATCGTCCTATTCGCTATATATATATATATATATATATATATATATATATATATAACGAACTATTAGAGCCTCTCTCTATCTGCCCCTATGATGACAATGTCATATTGCGCCATCTCGGACCCGATCTCACCATGGCAAAACTGAGTGCAAGTTCAAAAATAAATGATACTTAAACTCTGAAATGAATATAGCAGATTGTTTCGAATAACATGATAAACAAAGTGCATTCTTGATATTTTTTTTTATTTAAATGTCCAGTTTGTATGTAGGCAAGATTGAAAAATATTCATTTGTAATCAGTATGTGATGCGTATTTAAATATTTTCTACAAAAAAAAAAACAAAAAAAAAGTCGAGGAGCGATGTTTGCTTTTCCAGGCATTTCTAAGTTAAATTATAAATTCTTTTGATTTCTGAATTGTTTTCGTTAATTAAATACATCTGCGGTTTGCCTCCTCAAAAGTTGTTGGTAAAGGTTTTTTTTACGGTTATTAATTTACTGGAGGGCTACCTTGTACAGGAAACAATACATGGGTTTATTACTGTAAAAAAAGAAAACTTTGAGGATATTAGAAATGCAATGAAATTTATTGAATGGCTGTTATATTCAGTATTCTTTAATTTGTTTCTTAAAATTCCTAATTATTTTTGGAAAGTCTTAAACATTTTAAACCAGCAAAAAGTTTTAACTACCTCTATAGTTATTAAATATACTTATTTATTAATTATTCATTATTTATTAATATTATTAAAATCAGATCTTTACTTCATTTTTTAGTTAAAAATTTGGCATTACTCACGCTCACATTTTTTCAATTCCTTTTTTTTTCTAAATTCTAATAATCTAAAAAAATTAGTGTTATCAGCTTCGAGCTATTCTAGTCCTATCACACATACTTAATGCGCTGCGACGCTGAGAGGAAGTCCGCAAGCTGGGCAATTAAAAACTTCATTTAATTCAAAACTTCATTCAATTTAAATCTTCATTTAATTCAATAAAATATAAATGATTAACATAAAATGAATCAATGATAAGCAATGAAATGTTAAATTAAATCGATTCATTTGTTTAAAAAGGGTCATCATAATGTGCATTGCATAGGGCCACAAAATATCTAAATCCCCTTCTGGTAAAATGCCCAAGTAAAATAAATTTAATACAAAATTTCAACCAGTTATTTTGTTGTTTCTCCAAAAATTTATTTTTAATATGCCGATTCTTTCAATTTGATAAACTGCACAACGCAAAAAATTTTGAACACAGAATGCTATTACCAAATTTGATAGTTACTTCTTGTGAAGTAAGCATTCACTGATAAATGATTTTTTTTTATTTTGATAAGATTTATTATTGATTAAAACATGAAGGAAAATATTAGCGTTTTACCATTAATTACTTGGAAACACGTGATAAAAAAAACACCCGAAATTGAGATTTTAAAAATATTAGTTTTTCGATAAAACTAAATTTTCTTTTATTTTAACTAATTTTTGAAAATTTTTACACACAAAGATGAAATTCTAACAAAGTGACATTATTTAATCAAATCTTTTCGTTACGTATTTTTATTACTATTTACATTTTGGTAAAAAAAAAAAAAGTACTTTCTTTAGGTATTCAATTTAAAACAGAATTTTCATTACCGTTTTTATTAAAATGATAATATTTCTAGGCTGGAACTTTTGCTTGATTCAAAAATAGTTTGTGCACAGAATGCAACGGCTGATGTAATTACGTATAGGGAGAATTAAACCCATATAATCAAGCGTAAAATATTATCATGCTATGATATTTCTAACTAGAAACTAAAATCCCCCCCCCCCCCCCTCCAATGAATGTTTTCTTTGTGTTTTTCAAGAATAATCAAAATGTCTGCAGTGGAGGTAGGTTATGCTCAAATAAAAAGCACCCTTCTCTGGTTTCCTTCCATAGGTACAAAGCCGTGTCATCCCGAGTGTCACGACATAGCACTATTCAGAACTTCTTTCTGTGGCATATGCCTAAAATGGCGGAAATCAAGCAACAGGTCATCCATCATTCTGTCCCAGCTAAGCGATCGATACAATTCATTTCCCTCTTGAACAGCCGGGTGTGTTTCCCACAATGCCCTGCCGAGCTCCATCCTCTCCTCGCTCTTTTTTATAGACCATTAGAAGGGCTCCTGCTCAGAGAATAGATAAACGGATCATCCGCGTAATACAGACTGCCCCCGTGACTCAGGATTTTAAGAGAGCATTAAAAACGGCAGTCTGAAACCTTTTTCATCACAATATTTTAGACTGTCTGCAGCAGTAATTGCATTCTGTGGATAACGCATAGCCCAATTTTGCGGAAAGAACGCCCGCCTGTATTGCGTTGAAATCCGTCGGGAGTGGTTCAGCAGAAACTTACTCGCAGACATTTCTAATAAATGTACTTGTACTTGGTGAACTGTAATTATAAAATATCATATTAGGAAGCTACTTTTGGCGATTACGAAAACGAGGTTATTATAAAAGTAACAAAAAATTTTGGTGAACAATAGTTACGAAATATGTATCTTTGGTGTGAATCTGACATTTTTACTGCATCCATCCTGCGAACGTGCGTTTTGAACGTCTTTTTTTCGATTTTTTCGTCTTTTTTTCGATAGAAACCAAATTTTGAAACAGAACTGAAACTGCAGTCGCAAAGTAACATAACCAAATTTCACATATTTAGATCATTGCATTTTCGAGTTATTGTGTTCACATGTTTCTAAAAATACAGACCGACAGACGATGAACCCATTGGCAGATTCGGTTCCAAATTTGTGTCGTATCTACATTTTAGATGATAAACCTGCGAACTAAAATTTATATATCTAGTTCTCTTCGTTTTTTAGTTAATCGTGTTAATTTACTATATTCTGATAACTGGAAGGACGCACTTACTCAGAATTGATTCCGTTCAAAATTTGATACAAGTCGATAAGCTTAATGCACAGAAAATATATCAAAATTCAATAGTCTAACTTAAGTGTATTGTTTCTTGTTATCAATTTACAGACAGAATTAACTCCAAAAGTGTGTTTTTCGGACTCGCGGAAAATCTTAAACGTGCAGATATGTCAAAATCTTGAGTTCGAACTTTTTGGCGATTACAATACTTAAATATCTATAACCTCGTATACCAGAAAGTAAGGAATACAAAATATGAAAACTCAACATTGGAATCAATATTCAGCGAACCATTTTTCAAAGATAATTTAAACACTTATAAAATTGATGAAGTAAAAGATTTGATGAAATTATAAAATTGGTTTGGGTTTCACTAAAAAAAATTAATAAACAAATTAGGATTGAAATTAATATTTTGAATTTGTTAAAAATAAGAGAAATAATTGCACAAAAATTACACACTAGAATTGTCACTAGAAAGCTAATTTGTTAAAATGTGGATAAAAAATTGTTTTTATATATTGTCTTTCGCCGAAGTCATTGAAAAAAATGTACTCTTCCATTAATTTTTAATTAATAAAATTTTTATAAAATCTAAGAAATACAAATAATTACTTGTCGTTTTGGTCATTGTAAATTTGACGTTCTGCTCTGTAGAGGATTACGTTGTCTGCTCGTAGTGTATTTTAACTTTTCTCAATAAGAGAAAATACGCCAATCTATAAGCATTATTATGTGAAAATTTTTCAAAATTTAGTTTTTTTACTTTCTTGCGTAGAAATTATACAAAAAGAAAGAATTGGAATCTTTAAAAAATTCGAACTCGAGATTTTTTTTACCATTCTCTACATTTCCGATAAACCTGCTGGATTTTTGGAATTTGTCTGTCTGTCTGTTGCTTTGTCTGAGAGCACGATAACTCCAAACAATGCTTTGAGTTAGATAAGTGAAATTTGGAATGCGGTCTTTACACTTACCAAATTTGAGAATTTCTATCAAATTTTCAACAAAATCTAACCGGTCGAAATTTATCTGACTGGCCAAGTGGAAACAGTCACTACAAAGTTGAAAGAGGTAGCTGAAATTTGGCACAAAGTTTTGGCACTTAAAGTTTTTTTAACCAAATTTTGATTTTAATTCACCAAAATTTGATCCAAATTTTGATCCGATCAAGGAGTGACCGTCTGTCGCTACTTACATTTTCATGAATGTGAATGTTATAATTAAGGAAACTCAAGGTCTAACGTAAATGAAATTTAGTATGTGATCTTGTTACTGCAATTGTAGTCTCTACACATACCAAATCAGAGGATTGTTACCAAATCTTGAATAAAATCTTACCAAACAAAGTTCGTCTGTCTGTCCAAATAATCACTACAAAGCGCAAGAATATAGATAGCTGACATTTGGTGCAAAGTTTTAGCATTGAAAATATAGATTTTTATCAGATTTTGAATTAAAACGGTCGAGCAATGACTATCTGTCGGTATCTATATTCTCAGGTGATAATTTAAAAAATTCAAGATCTAACAAAAATGAAATTTGGTATATGATCTTGTTATTGCAGTTGGTTTATATCGAGAGGGTGATTTGAGGGGAATATCACGGAGTTCTTTAACTCAAGGTTCTTAACCTCCGGACATAACAGCTGAATAAAGTAATAGCAAGGCAATGATATTGCTTAGTAAGTGGCTACGCTTAGATAATTAATGGTATTACTTATGAAAGTAACTTATTACAAATATATCGGGTGGGGGAAAAAAAGACGGATTTTGCATTAATTTTTCTCGGCAAATTCGGCCCAGAGTCAAGTCGGTGTGGTAAAGCAATGATGATGACTTAGACATGAAAGAGATGATGTCGTCTTTGGCTAGTTCTGCATCAAATTTTGGTCTCACAATTGACAATGTCTATATAAATTTTCTGTTCGTAAAACATCTAGAATTTGTTCATTTGGGTGATTAATGTTTTTTCAAAATTATTCTTTTTCGGCCTTAGATAGCTACGATGAGCTTACGCGAGTGAAATTTTTCTGGATTTTTTTAGAAAATAATGAATCAAAATAGTCAATTAAATCAATCCCCATAGTAAAGCACGTGAAACGTAAATCCACTGAAACTCTCTTTCCACATAAATAATGTAAATATTATTTCTTTATTAATTATTCGGTCATAATAAATTGATAAATAATTATACCAAATTTTAAGACATTGAAGCTTTATGCGCTCGTCTAAATGAGTTCAATTAATTTTAATCTTTCGCTTAAGCTCACAAATTATTATTGCTATTTTAAATTATGAAGTGGAAGTGCTCGTAACCACTTTCTCACGATCATTTATCTAGTTGTTGTTTTTTTAATTTTTAATTGATTAAATTTAATATTTAGAAACCGCTCGACAATGACTAAAAAAAGACATGCAACATTTTATTTATTGAACTGGATGCGTTGCGTTTTTGAATTTATCCGTTCACACAGTCAAGAATACATGGAACAGTATTTCAATATGAAATACAAAGTATATATATAAACATATATGCAAAAATTATTTGATTTATAAAACAAAATTTGTATATAAATTAAAAAAGAATTCAAGTGCAAAAGTCTCCTGAAACATTCCTACAAGTAGGTTCGACGTTAAATAGGACTCGTCAGACAATATTATAATGACTTAAAAATATGCCGCGCCAAAATGAACAAGGAAATCAATATCAGTTAATATATTTCACTGAAAGGTGTTGAATAATTATTTTTGTTTATTATAAATTAGCTTCGTTCTTGCATTTCTTTCGCAATATTCAAGATTGATATATTTTTTAACACGAAAACGGATTCATCAAAATAGTCATCTGAAAGTATCAGGGTTATTTCACCGATTCCAATTCCTGTCAACTTTAGTTCCATAAATCACGCAAACATCATTTTTCGCAACATCGCTACTAAATATCGATTTTTGCTTTCCCCCACTGACGTCTTCGGGCTCGTATGATACCGTCGTCATGGTTACCTTCCAGCCGTAACCTTGAAAACAACACCGCACGTGCCTTGATAAGTCTATTTATAACAAATATACTTCCAAAATCAAATTGAGAAACCGCAGAAAAAGGTCGAGATTCCCCCTTCTTCTTTTTCAGTAAATATATTCAAAATTTTCTAACTAGCTCTGCAGCCTTTAATCAAAATTAGGTGTTTATTCAAAATGATTTTAACTCAAGTTTTTTCACAGAAAAAATATTTATGTCGCTTTAATTGATATTTAAAAGTTCTCGACATTCCTTTATACGCTTCCCTATTTTTGTTGTTATTGGGGAAGTGGAAGTAAGTGATTTTTTAGGCACAGACTTGTGACCAGGGACTCTATATCAATGTAACAGTACAAAAATTTTGTTTAGAAGTCACTGTTTTGGTATGAACCTCGTACCAAATTAATTTAAACCCTTACTAAATAGGTCAACTAAATATAGCGCAAACCAGCTGGAATTTCCCCTCCAAACTTTTACACAACATTGAAGCTCTGATTTTAGTAGACCAACATATAGTATGTATACATATAAAAGAATATGCATGAGTGACATATTTATATATGCCACTTATTTGAATGCATGCATTGTCTTTCGGGGAAAATGCTCCCTTTTTTGCAAATTGTAAAATTATTAGAATTTGAAATAGAATTAGTTATGGTACAAAATAATAATAAATAATTCTCATAGTTATGGTAC